>VMBQ01002525.1:0-66600 GCA_007657795.1 Dreissena rostriformis | reverse complement strand
CCCCCAAGATGTTTCCTTCCCAGACGTTTCCCCCCTAGACGGTTCACTCCCATTTTGGGTGTGAAACGTCTACATAATATGAAAATGTATATTAGAAGTAGATATTTGTAATAATGAAATATGTGAAAATAATAATTAATGATTTACAAAAATTTGAAAAAGTTGAGTCCTGAGTGATTAAAATATTAATTGAAATTAATATAATGTGATTTTACCATTTTTCAATTCACCAATTCACCCTATTTAATTGGATTAAAAACAACAAAAAACTACAGTTCCACAACCCTGCCCAAGTTTACTCAAACTGAAATAATTAACCAATTGATCCTATGTAATTGGATTAAAAACAACAAACAACTACAGTTCCACAACCTTGCACAGGTTTACTCAAACTGAAATAAGGTGTTAATTGTGTATTCAAAACGGGTCTTGATTACACATTATTCTTGGCAGTGATCGACACTAACTATTCTGAGTAAGGAGTTCTTTGGACTCCCTTCTTCTGAAATTTAGGAGTCCGATCATACTTCAAGTAGTCC
The DNA here is from genome assembly GCA_007657795.1 of Dreissena rostriformis. Classification (NCBI taxonomy): domain Eukaryota; kingdom Metazoa; phylum Mollusca; class Bivalvia; order Myida; family Dreissenidae; genus Dreissena; species Dreissena rostriformis. The sequence goes on along the minus strand of VMBQ01002525.1, from coordinate 66,061 downwards.
AAAAATTATGACACTTTATATACCGTATTTTTGGGGGGTAATAACACATGTTAACCATAAATTGATAAATCGTCTTTCATGTTTGGTTTCAGATCGAAATTCTAAGTGACTGCTGTTCAATATTTGTTGTCATTTGTTATTTAAGATTGCAAAATTATTTAACAAATGCAATTCATATTTAAGTCATTAATTGTAAGTTTAAAAAATATATTTTTTATAATGCATTTATATATATGCTTGCTCGTTGATCCTCGGCATTGGTCGTTACATCCCATTGCTATATACATTTTCCCCATATTTTTTACATAATAAAATAAAGCCAACAAACTGCAACAACGCCCCTGACATTATCGTTTGTTCATGGCATGGGGTTATTTACGCACAACTGATTCACAGTCGTTCCCATCTTCAGTACATTATCACCATAAAAGATGCATTGTGTAAACAATTACGGGTATAGTGATGAGTGTTTATAGTGAATATACACTGTTTAGCTAAAGCTATATTTTAAGCGAAAGTATCTGCGAAAAAAAAAAACAACGACCAAGATCGGGTTGATTCAGAGTTCGAGAGTTTCCACTATCACTACTCGCAAGCACTGCGACAAGCAACCAAAATAAATAAAAAAAATTGTCGATGTGTTTAAGCAGAAAGATGAGTGGCATATTTTTCAGATGTTCATAAGTGGAGACATTCTGATCTCGCGAATCGAGATTTTTTTATAATTCAAATATGATTTTGAAAGAGTCCAACAGACCTCCGTGTTGTTAGTTTTGACCCCAGGCACACCTATTAGAAGAAAAGAGGAAAACTATTTTAAGTTACACACCAAATTTCAAAATCCTGACCCTTGCGGTTTCAAAGAAGAAGATTTTTGAAGTTATCGATATTAACTACACAATATAAAGAAGTGAAACTCCAGCTGCTGGAGCAGTAGTGAAATCTTATTACAAACAATTAGTTGGTCCTTTATTTATGGCAAGTGACCGATTGCCGAAACAGTACAAAACAGCACAATACAGCAAAATACAAAACAACATAAACACAAATAAGAATAAAGCTGGGGTCACGGCCTTGGAACAGTCAATGCAACGCATTGGGGGTTTAAACCTGGTACAAGTCTTCATCAATAATTTCAGTTCTGGCTGTTGTAAATTTTTACCTAAGGGGGCATGATTTGAAAAACTGTAGCAGAGGACTTCTATAAAACTAAACATGCGAAATAACAAGCTTCTTGGCACTGCTGTTTCAGAAAAGAAGACTTTCAAAGTTTTCACTAAATATATATAATTAAACAAGTAAAGCAGGGTCAATTATAATTTATAACCCAAGAGGAATGATTTTAACATAGTTGCTACAGGACCAGAATACGATGTTAAACAAAAACTAATTTCCTGTCCTAACGTTTTGAGAGAAAACTTTTTTAAATATGTCAGTCTTCATACATTTCTTCATCATTGGGCGTGACCAGGTTTTACCCAAGGGACGATATTAAAAGAAAAACTTGGTAGATGACCAGAATAAAATGATACATGCCAAAAACTAAAACTCTTGGTCTTGCGGTTTTAGAGAAGGCATTTTTAAAGTGTTTGCTCCAAACATATAAAGAAAGAAACCCTCGGGGAGGGGCCACTTTTCAACCCAGGGGATTATTTTTTTTTTAAACTTCGGACTAGCCGAACGATCAACAAGAATGACTTCTATATAATCCCTTCCTTAACTACTTTCACCTTAAGTCGTCTTTTGGAACGGACTGAAGCAATTTCGAATTCAGTTGAAATATCATGAGCACAATTGTTTTGATAGTTTCATTATGATTTGGCAGAACATTTGATTTCTAGATTGTTCACAAAGTGGCATTCATATTTTCCAGTAGACCTGAACCGTTTTCAAACTCAGAAGATATACCATAAGAAAAAGCGTTCTGATCAAGTTTCGTGAGGTTTGGGTAAACATTTAACTTCTGAAAAGTTCAGAAACATTTTATTTAATTTGCCAAAGCAACCTATTTTTTGAACGCAGTTTTGTAATTAACCAAATTGTCATTTAGACCGATTTCTTACACTGTTTCGTGAATATTGGAAATAAATATATTCTCTAGACCGTTAACAATGTACATTTTGACAACGGACAATGCAGGGATGATTAACAATCGGCAAAATGTAATCACAAAAGCTCACTGTAATCAAGTTGTGCTCATTTGATCTAATATGGACTCTTGCTAGGTACATGTGTGTAAGCTATGACAGAGCACTGTTAACATTTTATTGAACGATTTTGTTAATAGACTTTGCGTTCCAAGTCGTTTGATTAAAACTTTGAAATGGAATTTCTTTTTTTTGCTGACATACACTATACAATTGACAAAGTATTTTCATCATAATAATACAATAATAAGTATACGAAATGAATCTTCTGACAACAAACTTGTTGACCAGACAGGGGTTTTAATAGGAAAACAGAAAAATACTTATTCAAGTGTATAGTACACATGATGGTATTGTTCTTGTTTTCTATATGCTTCCGACATGTTCATAGCAGTGGAAGAGACTACGAAGGGAGCCCCGAGCCTCGTCATCGTCCTGATTGTGCTGCTAGTGTTGATAATTGTTGCCATTGGTATGTACATGTAGTTATATGTGGTTGTTACAGTTTGATTGTAAGTGCGAAATTAAGCAATTCACTTAATTACTATTCGCGTATCTGCATTTGTTTGCATATAGGTATTATCTTCTCATTATATTTGTATGCCCCCTTGGAGTGTGAGGCATTAAGAATTCCACTTATCAGTCTGTACTACCATTCAAAGGCTTGTGCTTTGAAATTTTTTTTCATTTGTGGGTTTGCGCTCGAACTTACATAGTTGAATGACTTTAACGTGTTGAAGATCTTTAAATAAAGAATTTCGGCTGGAGAATTCTGTAGAATTATGGCCCTTTTTAGTTTTTCTGCAAAATTATATATAGTTGCCTAAAGCTTGTGTTTTCAACTCCTCTTTTATTCACAGTGTTATAACCTTAATCCTTAATGTGTAGACGATCGTGACAAAAGGAATTTTGGCTGCTACATATTTTGCAGAATTATGATCCTTTGTCTTATTATCTACCGTAGAGTATATAGTGGATTTGCCTGTGTCAAAACATGTATTGTGGAGGCATTAGTGTCCGTGACACATTTTTAGTTCTTCCTGTGGTTCCATACAAGATTAAATACATATATATATATTTAACAGTTCAATCTTACACCGATGCCACAAACTGCATCTATAGGACACTTATACAGTTGTTGATTATGGCCATTCCTAATTAACCCATCTCACCAAACCCCTCTTTGACTTTGAACTAATTTATACTTTAAAATATCATATAATGGGCAATTTAGTACCCACAGGGAATATCTATGGGTGCTGGCAAACATATGTGGCAGTGAAAATATGGCCATTTGTCTTTGTTTTCAATATTGTAAGTATTGGCCAATCCCTGTGTTTTCATCTTCATTGCATCCAGCTATTGCCTGTGTTTTCAACTATGTAAATATTGGCTATTGTGTGTGTATAGAATCTTTTAAATATGTGCCTTTGCCTTGTTTTCAACTTTGTAAATAAAAGCAATTGCACGTGTTTTCAAATTTGTACAAATATCGGTCATTGCCTATGTTTTCCATTTAATATTATACTATTTAAATATGGGGCATTGCCTGTGCTTCAAACTTTGCTATTATAGATCATTACTTTGTTTTCTTCTGTGTATTATACTTTATACATATGGATCATTGCTGGTGTTTTCAACTTTGTAAATAAGGGTCATTGCCTGTGCTTTCTTCCTCGTAATAATGGGTCATTAGTCATAACCAATGTTCACCATTTCGTATTATACTATTAATAAGGGTCATTGGCTGTGTTTTCAGCTTTGTAACTGTTGGCCATTGCCTGTGTTTTCAACTTTTTACTATGGGCCATTTTCTGTGTTTTTAGCTTTTAAACTATGGGTCATTGTCTGTGTTTTCAACTTTTTAAATATGGGCCATTGCCTTGGTTTTCAACTTTTTAACTCTGGGCCATTGCCTTGGTTTTCAAATTGTTAACTATGGGCCATTGTCTGTATTTTCAACTTTTTAACTATGGGATATTGTCTGTGTTTTCAGCTTTTTAACTATGGGCCATTGCTTGTGTTTTCAACTTTTTAACTATAGGCCATGTCTGTGTTTTCAATTTTTTAACTATGGGCGATTGCCTTGGTTTTCAACTTTTTAACTATGGGCCATTAACTGTGTTTTGAACTTTTAAACTATGGGCCATTGCATGTGTTTTCAACTTTTTTAACTGGGCCATTGTCTGTGTTTTCCAATTTTAACTATGGGCCATTGTCTGTGTTTTCAACTTTTTAACTATGGGTCATTGCCTGTGTTTTCAACTTTTTAATTGTTGGCCATTGTCTGTGTTTTCAACTTTTTAACTATGGGCCATTGCCTTGGTTTTCAACTTTTTAACTATGGGCCATTGCCTTGATTTTCAGTTTTTTAACTATGGGCCATTGCCTTGGTTTTCAACGTTTTAACTATGGGCCATTGTCTGTCTTTTCAACTTTGTAACTATGGGCATTGTCTATGGTTCCAACTATGTTAATTTAGTTCATTATCTGTGTTGTCCTTATTTCAGTGTTGGTGATCATGAAGAAGAAGAAGATGGGTTGCTGGCGTGACCCGAACGCCATGACCATCCACTACCTGCAGGGGGCAGGTGCATATTATTATGCAGAGGGGCTGCGACTGACGGAGCAAAACAGGCTCAATGGTGACTACAGGCCTTTTGCACTACTGCGGAAAACCATGTATAGCGCGCAACCATGTATTACGGGCACCCGTTTTGTTAATGCTGAAATGTAAATGTGTTCTTATTCAGAATAAAATATCACTTTTACTTTATTAAAACTATGATATTGATGCTAATTTGAGGAGAAAATTATTGGAGGGTCGGAGATGGGGTGGAGGGTAACCTCTGAGTTAGATTTTCAGCTAGTGTCAATTTAGCAATTTTTCTTCATAACCTTCCAATTCATGATCAGTACTTCCCATTTGGAGCAAGATTACAACTTTTTCATTTTCTCCACATCATACCTATTTTTCATTTTCTCCCAATAACAACTAAATTTCATTTTGTACACATTACAACTATTTTTTTAATTCTATTTTTCATTTTCTAGACATTACAACTATTTTTCATTTTCTCCACATTACAACTATTTTTCATTTTCTCCACATTACAACTATTTTTTATTTTCTCCAAATTACAACTATTTTTCATTTTCTCCACATTGCAACTATTTTTCATCTTCTACACATTACAAATATTTTTAATTTTCTACACATTACAACTATTTTTCATTTTCTCCACATTACAACTATTTTTCATTTTCTCCACATTACATCTATATTTTATTTTCTACAAATTACAACTATTTTTCATTTCTCCACATTGCAACTTTTTTTGCTTTTTTAAACATTACAACTATATTTTTGATGATTCCAGCCAATGCTGAGCAGGGTCATGAGGCGGAGGCAGCGGGCGCAGCATACAGTACTGGTATAGATGAGGAGACAAGGATGTTACCTGCAGACCAGCACCATGAGGCGGAGGCAGCGGGCGCAGCATACATTACTGGTATAGATGAGGAGACAAGGATGGTACTTGCAGACCAGCACCTGCTCATAGACCGCCAGCACCTAAAGATGGGCGACGAACTTGGAGCAGGTATATACAGCCTGTTTATTTGTGTATTGTGTGATAAACAAATAGAGCCTCGCTCTGAGAAAAAGGTGTTTAATGCATATGCGTTAAGTCTCGTCCATGATTAGCCTGTGCAATCTGCACAGGCTAATCAGGGACGACACCTCGCTTATATTATATTTTTATGTATACTGGGGGACATATTGTTTTTGCCCTGTCCGTTTGTTGGTTTGTTTTTTGGTTTGTTTGCTACAACTTTAACATTTGCCATAACTTTTGTAATATTGAAGATAGCAACTTAATATTTGGCATGCATGTGTATCTCATGGAGCTGCACATTTTGAGTGGTGAAAGGTCAAGGTCATCCTTCAAGGTCAAAGGTCAAATATATGGATCAAAATCGTTCAAAAGGGGAAATAGTGTTCTACAAACACATCACTTGTTTTGTTTTAAGGAAGTCTCTTTGTAGCGAAAATCCAGACAACGTGGAATGTGTTGTCGCTGATTAGCCTGTGCAGACGGCACAGGCTAATGTGGGACGATACTTTACGCACAAACATTGAGCCCCGTTTTCCTATAGCTATGCTCAATTTTGCTATATCATCAGACTTGCTAGCAGAGTTGGTAGAGTGCTGGACTACAATAAGACTAATCGTGGGTTTGATTCCTGGCCGACTCATATAGCTTGTATGATCATGACATTATTTGTATGGCCATTATCCTCCTAGCTCTGACGCAAGTATTGCAGTTGTCTAAAATAATAGCATATAACTGAAATACTGTTAAATACAGCAAAAAAATCAAAATACCGTAAACTCATTATTATTCACGGGACATTAATTTTTGTTGATTTTGTTTGACTTATACACAAATTTAACACAAACACATTGAAAAATGACATAAGCATCTACTTTTTCTTTCTATCAAAAATCCGTAAAACACAAGTTTAACTGTCTTCGAAAAGATATTTTTATGACAAACCACTAAATTTCATACAGACGAATATAAATGATTTTGCAGTATATATACAAATAAGAAATCACCAGAAAGTAAGCAAGCTGCTTGCAGTTGGCATGGTTTATGTGAATGAGGTTGTACTGTATCAATTGTTAGTTCGTTTTTCAAATGTTTTGTTAATACCAGTAGTTAGGTTGGACAAACATTATCAAGCTAGTTTGTGTACCGTAAAACAAAGCATGCAAGAACTTAAATTTACTGGAAATCATTATGTTTATTATTTAAAAGCTGGAAAAGTAGGATGAACTTAAACAACTAAACAATAATTGATGTTCTAATTTATTATCTCAGAAATTTGGTTTGCAACACAATGGAAACGTTTTTTTTTTTTTGCTAGCAACAGTTATGAGAGGATAATAATAATTATAACACATATATCTATTTTGAGTGTCAAGTAAAAGTGTTGCAAACAAAATTCCATGCAAGAGTTTAATTAAGGATTAGGAAACAAATGATATAGGAAATAGTCATGAAAAAAGGAGAAAATACTGTCTAAAGGAAGAAAGAATATAAAAATGACAGTTATTTGTTGTTTAGGATATTGTTTCAGTATTTAGAACAGAATATACCAATTGTTGCAGGCCAATTTGGCAGTGTGTTCCGGGCGTTCCTTACCATCCCAGAAGAGAAAGGGGACACCATGGTCGCCGTCAAGACCCTTCACCGTATGAACTGCTATACTATTAACACATTTTCAACATTGTACTGTCATACATTATGAATCTTAGGGATTTGTTCGCAGATTTTTGTATATTTTCAAATAGTCCATGGCTTGATTTAAGCATATACCGGTAACTAAATGATTAAAATGATTTTGAACAGAAAAGTATGTTAATAGATATATGAGCCGGTATCTAGACAAACCGGGCTTAATGCATGTACATAAAGTATCATCCCAGATTAGTCTGTGCAGTCAATTTAGATTGCAGTGGCGTAGTAGATATGGTGTCCGCCTAGCGATCGGGAGGTCACGGGTTCGATCCCCATAGTGGGAGCGTTCTTTAGATCTCCCCCAAAGACACCAAGTACTGGTTCTAGTCCCAGGAAAAGGACTCGAGAGCGTTTCAAATATGCCTGATGGCTTTCGATGCAATCGAGCTAAAATCAATAGGTTTAAATTAAACTTATCAGGGACAACTTTTTATCGTGATTGTCAAACCTGGCCACAAATCAGCTTTTCTGGACTGTAACTGCAAATTAAAATATCGTACCACAAATGAACATGAAGAAACCAATGCAGCCCGTGTGAAATGCGTCTCCCTGACTCAAAGATCAAGGTCAAACCTAGAGATCAAAGCTTAAATTTGGCAATAAAGAAGCTGGTCCAGACTGCAACTGCGTCGTTATCATGCAATTTAAAAATTATCAATCACAAATGTTCACCATGTTAAGACTTTGTGCCTTGTGTAACAACCCTCTCCCTACTTCCAAGTTCAAAGTCACACATAACGGTCAAAGGTTAAAGTTGGCTATTTAAAAGTTTGACCAGACTTTAGTTCATCATTCATCATGCAATTTTAAAATAATTGACCACNTGCTTGTGCGTAAAGTGTCATCCCAGATTAGCCTGTGCAGTCCGCACAGGCTAATCCGGGACGACACTTTCCGCCTGAACTGGATTTTCGCTTAGAAGAGACATCATTTAAACGAAAAATTCCATAAAAGCGGAAATTGTCGTCCCTGATTAGCCTGTGCGGACTGCACAGGCTAATCTGGGATGACAATTTACGCACAAGCATTTTGCCCAGTTTTGTCAGAACACGCCACAAATTACAGTCATGTCAGTCGCTTGACCTGTAATAATGTACATAAAATTACTTATGTTTTGTTGTGGAAAGATTACTGTATTTTGTTTATGTACATGGCACAACGAATTATCACGTAAGTTATACCCTCAACAACGACGAAACGTAGCAAAATGAAGGTCATCTCCTTAAAAATATATAGGATAATTAAATGTTCAAAATCATAAAAAATATATGAATTCTTGCCACCAACCGCTAGTCCCATATGCACTGCAAGGGATTCATTGCATATACAATATATACAAGCCAATAATTAACATAAAACACTGTGGTTATTGCCTTGGAACGTTCAGTACTAACTTTCGGGGTATTAACTAGTTTTAGGTCATTTTAAATATACACGTAATGAAAATTCAGCTCCACCAGAAGAACACAACCATAAGTCTAACGGTACTTTATTTACGTCAAAGACACAATTGTCAAACACTGATACACTACACATGCACTAGACAAGCCTCTCTGGTACACACCCATTTAACAACGTTAATACAACCGGGGCCAACGCATTGGAACAGCGGATGCAAAGCATCGTGGGTTAAAACCTATTTTAAGGATCTCAAACCTTAAGCTTGAGTCAGAGTTATTCACAAAACATTTTATTGTAAATTACAATTAACCTCATAGCATCACAATAAATATAAATGAGAAATTATTTGTTGTACAAATAATAACATTTTAATTTCCCGCAACGTTATCTATGCAGACGACACACGAACACTAAATTCGTACATGAACATGTGTTGAATAAATTGTACCACATTTTTTTTAAAGCACGTTGTATCTTGTTAAATCTATGTTACGAGACCACATCTTACGTTGAAATTTGGCTATTGCTATAAGCAACACTGATTTTTTTATGGGTTATTTTTATTATATGAAATATTTTACAAAACAAATGTGTTGATGTTTTAGTGTTAATTGGACTTATTGTATTCTATCAAGGCATTGTACATTGCGAGTAAACAATAAACGTGCCAGAATATTTCCAACAATGATGCTGAAGTTGTGCTCCGCTTGGTTAAACACCAGCATGTGACAAATATCCTGTCATTGATTGGCTGTGCCTCTCTCGACTACTTAAGGTCAGCGAACACTTACTTTAATTCGCAAAAACATCCACATAAAAACTGTTATGAAATCATAAAATACATTTATGTTCCTTATTAACTTTAGCTTTCTACCAACAGTTTCACTATGTAAGGTAATGAAACAATAACTAGAACATTATGTTATATTGTAATTGGGCATGTTATTTTAAATGCCATAAAACAAATACCACTTTTACTAACCAGCGACCTCTGGTTAGCCGAAAATGTAAAGTAATATCAGTTGTTTTCCCTTATCTGGGCTGCCTGTAGCGCCACAAGTGACAACGACCGCCAGACCAGATGAAACTGTCGGTAGAGCTTTACGGATAGAGTAACAATAAGGAATAGACTAGACGGTGTTCAAATTATAATCAAATTAAACTTTTGACTAAATGTAAAGGGTAATGCTCTGTATTATGGCAACGGTTTGGGATAAAAATAAAATGCACATGACTAGGGTAATACTGAAGACTTCGTATAATATATATCGACATGTGTGTTATAAATTTACACGTTAAGATTATATATGAAATCGCCTGGCTTAAAAGATTGGCCAAACCACGTAAAGGGGCATGACATTGAGTAAAAGAACATGGCTCATTTATTTAACTGCTGCCTGATACCACAGCCTAACGACAATGGAGCATGAGAAAAAGATAAAAGTATAAAGTTATATAGACAGCTGCCTCAGTCAGATCGGTCTAATGGCAAAAGCGCATACACAAACAGGAAAATGTGTAATGCTTATAATGACGACTGCCTCCGTCAGATCGATCTGACAAACTATGAACATATGTACGAACATTAACCGTAACAGTACATATTATGCTAATAATGACAGCAACCAAAAACAAAAAAGTACATTTCGTATTAAATTGACCGCTGCCTCATACAGATCGGTGTTATGACAAAAGCGCATACAAATACAATAACAGTACATATCGTATTATGTAGACCGCTGCCTCAGTCAGATCGGTCGTTTGACAAAAGGGCATGCAATATGGTACAAGTACATACAATCTTAATACTGACCGCTGCCTCAGTCAGATCGGTCGTTTGAAAAATGTGTGTGAGAAATATATTCATGTGCTCATACGCCACCTACCTAAATGACAACTACACTCTTCCTTTTTAATAAAAATCATAACTTTGTAGGTATCGGGGCTGGTCTCAAGTATTTCTTTAAAGCATTAGATTTCCAACGACCTAAATGACGTAACTGTGCATCAGACAGCTGTGATTGGTGGGCGTGTGTAGCGCCCCCAATCCTAAAAGAGTGGGGGTATACAGTGTTGGATCCATTTTGCAATACATGACGCAATGACGCAAGACATAGCGGAAATATTGAGTTGATACTGGACAACCACAAGGATGGCAGAAAAGTGGCCCCTCTGAAGCTCCTTGTGAAGAGCACAACTTATAGAGTGCACGTACTGGACAGATTAATTTATCGGCTTGTTTGCCCAATGGGACTGTTGCGGTATTACTTGCTGAGTGTTTGAAAGCCGCCAATTTGATTGAGACAGACTTGAGTTTGCTTTTTATGAAATAAAAGCATGTGTTTGACCTGCGAATGACATTTTTAGTACCGTTCTTCGACACCGTAAGTTCCCCAACTCTAAACAAGCCAAACAAGGCCACTAGGAACATGGTTTTTATAACACGGGCGGTGGAGGCAACTTTTACTACCTTATTGACGGAATTGCTTAGTGCTTTTAAAGATTTCAAGGTAAAAGGCTTTTGTTTGTCGTTAGTTTCCAAACGACGTAGTCCATACAGTAGTTTCTTACACAGAAATGAGTCTGTGGGGCTTGGCATGTCTTGAATTCGATGAATGTATGAAATGGCCTAACTGAATGAGGTAATGGTGGAAGCCTTTAAACCTTCAGCATTGCACACAGCTATAAACTGGGCCACCTTAATTGAGGTAGAGGGAAACAAAGACTGACAAAAATAGAATGTTGTATGGACATTGTGGAAATGTTTTAGGGCATATGCATAACCAATTCTTGTGGACGGAGCCAAATAGTTGTTCAGAAGATCCTTCACAATCTTGTTCAGGGCTCTAGTAGATGACTGGGTACCCGAACCGGGTGTGGGAGCATGTTCGGGGCTTGGGCAAAAAAACGTTCTACCTTAAAGCGGGAAATAAAATCAGGTAAAGTATTGAATTTTCCTGGTATGTGGCGAGTTCTAAACATAATGTTATGTATCATACAGGCCAAACCCAGACGGCGGACTAGGCGCATGAGGGTTGGGTCTTTCAAAGACTGTTTGTTTACAATGTGCACAACAGCTTCATTATCTGTATGTATGATTAGACACTTGTTGTGCAGTTGGGTTCCCCAACTTTCTAATGAGAGAATTATGGGAAAGAGCTCGTTTATAGTAATGTGTAACGGTGTCAGCCAAATTGGCCATGATCCATAAAACCACTGGCAACCAACAACTGCACCAAAACCGATCCCGCCTGCCGCATCGGTGTGTAAATGCAACAGTTCGTCTGTTATCCACTTTTTATCAAGAAGTAAGTTTTTTTTCCATTGAAATGATCAACAAAAAGGCTCCATGTAGCCAGATCTCGCCGACTCTCTTTGTTAAGCGTAATGAAATGATTGGGTTTAGAGACCTTGCATGTGAGGTCGATTAATCTTCGTAGGAAACACCTGCCTGGCAAAACCTACTGACAGCAAAAATTCGATAGACCCAATAGAGATTGCAGTTCTTTGAGTGTGATTTTTCTAGAACGAGAGAAACGTGTTAGCAATTCTCTTAATTTACATAACGTATCGGGTGGGAGTCTTGCTTCCATGGCAACCGAGTCCAGTTCTAAGCCCATGAACGTGATCACCTGACAAGCGGGAACAGTTTTTTTCGGGTTAAGTGGGAACCCAATATCTCTGCAGAAGGACAAACATGATGACGAGTTTGGTGGTCCAATGATTAAGACATCATCAAGGATATGGGTTATGGTGAGGATCCCGAGATGAGTTTTGGCTATCTATCCAGAGCCGAACGGAACTTTTCAAAAAAATGGCACAGGAGGAACTTGAACCCATGGGTAAACATAGTAGTATTGCCCCTCAAAGTAGATGCCCAAGAGTTCATAGTCCTCAGGGTGGATGGGGATGAGCCGAAAAGCGCTATCTAGATCAGTTTTAGACGAAAAGGAGTTATTGCCTGACTGACTGAGTAGCTGAACTTCGTCATCAAAGGATGTGTACCTTACAGTGGCCAAGTCTGGATCAATGGAATCATTGACGGAAGAGCCATCTGGATGACTCAGGTATTGAATAAGACGAAATTGATTTGGGGTTGGTTTTGGTACAATTCCTATTGGTGCGACCTGCAAGTTGTCAAAAGAGGGATCTTGAAAAGGGCCTTTAATGCGCCGAGTAACAATTCTTTTGAAGTTTATCACGTACTGCCGAGGGATGTGTCCTGCATGATTTCAGGTTTGAAGCGAATGAAAGTTTTCTAGGACCTATAAATCCCAAGTGGAAACCAGTTTTGAAACCTTGTATTATGAATTCTGCCTCTGCATACCCAAGCTTGAGAGCTTGTATGTTTACTGGTGTTGTCAAATCAGCACTAACGGACAAGCTTGTATGGGGTGTTAACCTTGTGGGGCTGAGATGTGTTTGTTGATCTGACCTGTTCTTTACTACTGAAAGAACACCTGGTTGCAGGGTGGCCCCCTTTGCAGAAGCCACATATGTGTTTGTGAGGCATTCGAATCGCCTGTTGAAGGTCCAGCAAGTGGACATGTGGAATTTGTTGGGCTTGTGGTTGTGGGATTGGTTGGATGAGTAGTTTGTGGCGTGAAAAGGCTGTCGGAGGAACGAAAAGTGTTTCCCCCCGACTGTGGGGAGGGGTAGGGGGATGAAGTAGGGGCCTGGGTTGACGCCAACAACCAATAATCTAGATGAAGGCTGTCCCATGGATGGTGGCCGTTTTCCCTGACCATTCTGAATTGCTGGTCGTACACATAAAATGCTAGACCAGGACGTTTTTGGACCCGATCCCTAACATAAGTTATATACGTCATGAGGGCTGGGGCCTCGAAATGGAATTTGTGCGTGTACACGGCTGCATACCGCACAAATGAAGTGGTCCACATCTCAATAGATGTTATTTGCTTTTGTTTAGTTTTAGGAATCAGGTTTATGTTAGAAAACTTATCCATTTGAAATAATAGATCAATAGTTTGTTGGCGGGCAAGAAATGGGCAGAAGCTGGGAAAGGTCGACACATTTGTTTGCCCATACTTGTTTTTTGAGGGATTTGGGGATTTGATCAAGAATGGATGTCATGTTGTTGCAAGGAAAAGCAGTGTTACCATTATGCACCAGCGAGGTACTATGCTTATATGCCACATCGCTTCCTTACTCACTAACCTCATCTGAGGAGTATGCCATATCTGATTCCTGTTCTTAGTTCGAACAGTTTATATGATGGGGTAGTAAGTTCGCCGGCACCTCTGTGTGTATGTGTCTTTTCTTTTTGGTCCCGGTGACTGTTGAAAGGTCAGTCTCCGTCTTGCACCCTGTTGACGACGTTTTCCTTGTTGATGACCCCGACACTGGTTCGTTTATGTGTTCTACCGAGTTATTGAGTGTTTTTTTCTGTTTCGCGCGACCCCGGCGAATGCCCTGCGCACCCGTGTGTCTGTTTCCACATTTGAGCGAGACCTGCGTCGTCGGCGGGACAACCGGGCGTTTTGTTGTGGGTCCGCCGGGTCGCCAATGTTTGTCTGCTCCTGTGCTGTCTGTCCCCTGCTACGACGGCGTCCCTGTTCCGGTTGGGTGCAGCACGCTAAATCGCCGCAACTCTTTTTGCCGGCGGAGGACCTTGAGCGATGTCTTCGCTCCATCTGCAACATAATATTAGCAACATTTTACATGACATGTACAGTTGTAAACATTTGAGGGCTGGAACCTTGCCCTCCCCATTTGTAGACCCATCTACATGGGCAGCTCTCCAGTTTCAGCACTACAAATAGAACAGTTTACCAGGGGCTGGATTCAAAGCACTGTACTTATAAGCTGAAAAACAATCCGCCCTTGGCACTATGATTAGAACACTTTGCTGACTGGAACAAAATACCATCACTGTGAAGTAGAACAATTCACCAGCAGGTTGTACTAATCTGGTGCTACAAACATTAACAGTAAAAATATGCCTTAGGGCAACAATAGAAAAGAAACAATGCTTAAAAGCATTTTGGCACTGCAGAGTAGAACATTTAGCCTGGTCCAATCATCCAGCCCGGAACTACACAGTAGAACACTTTACCAAGCTGGTACGAGTGGTACGGCACTACCCAGTAGAACAATTTACCAAAATATTTATGCGTCAACTCATGCCCAAAGACAAACAACTAGATAACTATTAAAATAATGAACACAAATTTGTCAGTACTACATTGTAGAACAATTTTCCGGTATTTATGCAGACAAGTTTTGAAAACAAATTCCCCTGCACAATGTTACTAGTGTCAGACTTGATTAAAATATTAAATTTTGGTCGAACCATGAAGATTGTTAAAACATTGTGTTGCCCGATTGTTTACATTAATAACACTCTGTTGAAACAGCATTAATTTTACCACGCTCTTGTTTATTCTGCAGCAAAATAATTTCACGAACAATAACAAGACGCTTGTTTTGGTCCTGAAATAAACGTTTATGTTGATAATATAAAAGTAACTTATTCAACATTGGGAGAGACACAGTACCAATAACATATACATAACTTAGCAATTATTTTCCTTCCGGTAAGACACTATGGTCGCCTTGATTGT
Source organism: Dreissena rostriformis (assembly GCA_007657795.1). Taxonomy (NCBI): domain Eukaryota; kingdom Metazoa; phylum Mollusca; class Bivalvia; order Myida; family Dreissenidae; genus Dreissena; species Dreissena rostriformis. Next base: position 50,623 of record VMBQ01002525.1, on the reverse strand, counting down.
TGCATAGAATGTCTTCGTCCGATTTTAGACAGATGAACCTCGTCCTCGGAAAAGGTGCTTGCTTGCGTCTCCGGAGCCCAGAAACCTTTACAGTACAAGAAACGTGTCTTGCTGGGATGATCTGAATGTAGCTTCTCATGTAGAATGAGATTTGTCTGATTCACTCTGTCATTAAAACACACTATGTTTACTGGGTACTTAACAGGAACAAATTAACAAATAAACCTACTAGTTCAGGTATCTGTTTTGCGGCGTCTAACACAGATATCCGAGTTCCACACTTTCGTTTAAAAACAATAGCCGAAAAACTGTTTATAAATGTTAAAAACGTAAACATTTGCGAGTAAACAACAAACGTGTCACTCCTCCAGAATGTTTCCAACAATGATGCCGAAGCTGTGCTCCGCTTTGTTAAACACCATCATGTGACAAATATCCTGGCATTGATTGGCTGTGCCTCTCTCGACTACTTAAGGTCAGCAAACACTAAATTTAATCCGCAAAAACATCCACATAAAAACATTGATGAAATCATAAAATACATAAATGTATACAAACATGGAAATTTGCAAGCTTGGTTCAATGCTAATGGAGGATATTCATGGTTGTTGAACGCATGTAAAGTTGAGTTGAATATTTATACAGACCATCCATTAAGTTATATGACATATATAATTCTTACACTATATATGTTAATTCCTCCTATTTTGTACAACTCCGCAAACCGTTAAAGCGGTAAAAACACATCGTTTGCATAATAAGCAGCGAACGATGGTGACCTTCGTTACTTGCAAACATCTAAACTCAAAGTTAGTGTAGGTACGTTTGAGATTTGTTACGCAACTTCCGAGTGCATACAAACTTAATTGATATCTTTTATTAAGCCATTGTTGATTGTTATATTGGGTATATCGGATACGAGCCATTAATAGATTGCTTTCCAGTTATACCAAAATGCGATTCAATAAAGTACGAATTTAACATAAACAATTTGTATTTAACTTGACGGAAACGTAATTATGTGAGCAGTCAAAGAGATCAGTACATGAGATTGAATTATTAAACCATGTTTCAGTAAAACCAATTATATCCATCTCACGTTGACTCGTGCATAGACAATTTTCTGTTTGTGTTTTAAGCGTTTTATTTTAAAATGGATATTAATCCCATATCATGACTGGATATTCCAATGATTGAAACAATATAATGTCTAACCTTTGTATAGCCTTGATTGGATTTCATTCAATTTTCGATGCAGCGTTCACTGAAAAATATAAGCGTGAAAAATGATACAAATGTTAAATGTTTAATTGTCGCATGACGTCTTGCATTGTCGCTTGTCTTATTATCTTGTCGAGTACTGCATCGTGTGTCGCCTTGATTGTGATGTATCTACCTCAAACGTCGATAGACGACATTGACTATGGATATTTGGATTCCGTACAGAAGCTTTTTACAGTCTCTCTAACATATATTAGATTAATCTGCAATGTCCAATGTGATAGAAACCCGTAGATGAAACGTACTCATTGTGATCCGCTCTTACATATCCGCGCCATGGTTTACGAGGCTTGCACAGGTTTGGGGTAAACTGAGATTATAATAACAATGTTATGTATATTATTGACACAAATGTAAACAAGAAAGATGAATGTACTTTTTAGAATAAATAGAATATTACAATAAAGCGATAATCGTAGTTCTTGTATAATGCTTGTATGTCAATATGTGCTATTTAAGACAGGTTCACGTTACACACGTAATTATTTTGCATTTATTATCCGTGTGTTCTAATCACCTTCTTACATTATATCTACTTATCATGTATGCAAGTGTTATTCATACTATTCATATTAGTAATGTTGCATTAGTTTTGGAGTACATTGACTGTTAATGCGTTATTTGAACAGCGCTGAAAGTATCCACATTGTTTACCACTGACCTTAACGAACTTGCCTTTAAATAAGCTGTACACGACATCAACTATATTTGAACATATAAGTGTATTAGTTTTCCATAGATCGTTGCCGGCATATTGTATGCAATTAAGATTCACCCATTTATTTTAAATGTTTGCCGACTTTAACATAATATCAGATCATTTCCATAAATGAATCGTTTAACATTATTTAGTATCTTTAAAAATTGATATTGAATCGCTGGTAACTGAAAACTCGTACATCCACAAATAAGTCATGCACAATCATGACATAGACCATAGGCCCATCGGTAGATGATAATACATATACCGATGAATGTTATATTGCGCACGAAGTACCTCCAGCAGAGCTTCGTTTTTTCCTGCTAATAAGCACTAGGGTTTCTTTGGTAACAAATCACCGAATTCATTTTATTGTGCGGATTCACCATCGTAATTCTAAACATTAATTACATTCAACAAGAATGGGAGAAACACTTACATTCTGATAATCTCGTTGTCAAGTAATTCATCATCAAATATCTCATACATCTCGCTCTGTTATGCAAATTCGTATAATGAATAAATCTAATACAACAATAACAATATTCTATCTAATGGGAATGCCATCAATCATATTAACGACATTTCTATTAAAGTTTACTGACATACCCTATGATGCTAGCCCTGTGGGATTTGAAAAATTTGTTTCTGAGTTTATATGAAAAATATAATAAGTATAAATAAAATAGCTCGTATATGACAATGTATACGTTCATGAGTTTTCTAATAATTGGTTCAACTATATGATAAATCATTGCGTCTTAAACGACTTATTTCACGAGTGTAAAGAGTTTGCTACTAATGTCATTGCATGTACAAGCAAATCAATACTATTTGGAATACTTATACTATAAAGGAGATAAATTTAATTAACGATAGGATATGAAGCCCGGCACCTTATGGAGCAAAACCAATCGCCCTAAAACTGGATCATTCAAACTATATAAAATGTTAGTGTTAGTAAAAGCAATATACAATAAAGTGTATACACATTTGTTGTATTAATATTTTGATCTAGGTTCTGTTAAAAATTATGTACTTCAATCACCATCTGTGGATATATTGTGTTGTAATATGTTTGTAATCGTGGGCGTAAAGCCTAATGCATGTTAAAAATAACTAAATAATACTTTTGAAATTATTTCTTTATCTAGTTTGCTTGATGTTGAGTTACAAACGTAATAGTTGTTCTTACAGTGGGGTTTTTGCTTAGCAAATAACATGACAATTATTCTGGAATATTTGATAATTTTTTTGAAAACTAATTTTGATTAAAGGAATGTGTTTCGAAAGCGGTTGTTTCGAAGGAAATATATAGTATACGGCATAAACGTGTTTGATGTTCTCTAGCGGAATCAGCTGCAAACAGACGTTCAAAACCCACACACTATCTATCAGCCAACTTGTTAGTTTTCCCGACTTGTATGCGGGTGCTTGCATTTTGGTCGGTACGATGTCTATTTGAAAGCAATAATGCCAAGTGTATTTGAACAGTAACACTTTAAAAGCGAACTATTGTGTGGTGTACATTAGTACGTATTACCTTAAAACATTAACGAATATTTCTTACTTGGCCTCTCTTACTAAACAAAAGAAAAGTACAAATAAGACCATCTAGACCCATTTCATTCTACTTGTGTCACAGCGAATCAATTCATTTAATGAATAATTGACATAATTTTATGAATGTTCACCTCCTTTGTATTGCGCTTCTCTTCGACCAAAGGCTTTATCGCCAAGACATTAACACTGTAATGAAACTGTGTTATGTGTTGGTTAGGTAACAACATGCACTCAGAATCTCTTTGAATTTTAAGTCATCGGAAGTGCAACATGTTCCATTTAACAAATATGTTGAAACGAAAACTATAAATTATAAACATGCATGTCGTACTTTTTTTTCTTTATGCAGGTCGACTCGTACATTTAAATCGTATACTTAAGTACCAATGACCTTGTATTTCGAACGTCCTAAAAATATTTTCCTTAAGATGCGAATGAACCGCGCTCTGTGAAAATGCATATGCGTAAAGCATCGTCCCACATTAGCCGCAACTGTCCGCTATTATGGATTATTTCGTTTAAAGGAAGTCTATTCTAATGGAAAATCCAGTCTATGCGGAGATTGTCGTCCCTAATAAGCATGTGGTGGTTGTACCAGAGCGAGGCACAAATATAGTATATGTAAAAAAAGAGGAGGAATTAACTTATCAGTAGTCGAAGAAAAACAGGTTGACGTTATTGTTGTGTTTTCTGTGTGAGTGTCTTAGTGATAACTTGGTGATACATTTATGTTTATGTAAGAATTACGTACACACATGTTCGCAAACAAAATTGGGTACACAATTATGTGTGACCTTGGAGATGTTTTCATGCACATATATACCCCCTTGAGAACTCTACAATCTACCGGTGTTCATAAGAGGTCTGTACAATTCAGCAACACATTACTGTGTTTCTATACAACTACGGGTTCGAATTGTTGCGGTACGCTTAGTCACCACAATTTCACGACGTCCTCAATCCCACTCAATTTGGGTAGATTTCCGGAAGTTACGATGCACGACCAACGTTTATTTTAGTTGGTTACGATCCTCCAAAAGGGTCCTTACATGTATACGTTCTATTGACTATTCAGCCAGATAAGGTTTATTCGCGACGTTGAAAAATATGCATACTGTCTTATGTAAAGCGACGTGTTCACAATGTTTTGCAAGTTCGTCAGTAAATGTCTTAACTTGATATAACACACGGAATATCAATTGTGCAACGCTTTTTAGTTGCTCTCTCAATGATGATTACGAAAAACAAACATGTATTTTCAGTATAATTATATTCATGTTAACTTGTGTAAACTGCTCCTTCTTGTTCTATTCGCGTTACCAAAACTATAGAGAAATACAAATAAAAATCCCTTCAAATTAAGACGGTCAATACCATTATAAATATCCATCTTTGATAGTAGGTGTTATAGAATTGAGTATCGTTGATTTGTGCATCTAAAGAACACAGGTGCGTAAACACAGCCATTTTTTTTTTAAATGAGTTCGACTTTATATGTTTGAGCTAGTAATTTAGCATTTTTGTGGAATACTTCTTCACCTACGCCTCTACGCAATCAGCATTTTGATCTGCATTCGTCTCTGTCAAGATTTGTATTGGAAATAGAAATCAGATAGCACACGCCTGTCAGTTAACTCGATAGAGCACAGCAGCATTTCAATATCGTCTGGTTAATGACCACGCGGACTCTGTGATGACAGGAATGTTACTGGATACGTATTGCTTGGAATGGCAGGGCGTATTTATTGTAAAGGATGTGTTTTGTATTTACTGGCGTTAAGTTGCGTTTACGGACAATATCGTAAGGTAAATCTTTTACGTTCAATGCATAACTATACTCTTTGAAACGAGTTTTTTTTTTAATTGTTTTATTGTTAGAACCGGCATTGCTTACACTTGCTCGTTTGTAAGTTAAAGCGTAATTTATATCATGTGTATTAAATCACTGCCTATCAAGCAGGATCAATGTTTCTCTTGTATTTATGAATTTAAAAATAAAATCAGGTACATTTGAAACAACTATAATGAATAAATATATTGAGAGGCACTTGTCTTGTCAAATAANAAAACTATAGAGAAATACAAATAAAAATCCCTTCAAATTAAGACGGTCAATACCATTATAAATATCCATCTTTGATAGTAGGTGTTATAGCATTGAGTATCGTCGATTTGTGCATCTAAAGAACACAGGTGCGTAAACACAGCCATTTTCTTAAAAATGAGTTCGACTTTATATGTTGGAGCTAGTAATTTAGCATTTTTGTGGAATACTTCTTCACCTACGCATCTACGCAATCGGCATTTTGATCTGCATCCGTCTCTGTCAAGATTTGTATTGGAAATAAAAATCAGATAGCACACGCCTGTCAGTTAACTCGATAGAGCACAGCAGCATTTCAATATCGTCTGGTTAATGACCACACGGACTCTGTGATGACAGGAATGTTACTGGATACGTATTGCTTGGAATGGCAGGGCGTATTTATTGTAAAGGATGTGTTTTGTATTTACTGGCGTTAAGTTGCGTTTACGGACAATATCGTAAGGTAAATCTTTTACGTTCAATGCATAACTATACTCTTTGAAACGAGTTTTTGTTTTAATTGTTTTATTGTTAGAACCGGCATTGCTTACACTAGCTCGTTTGTAAGTTAAAGCGTAAGTATATCATGTGTATTAAATCACTGTCTATCAAGCAGGATCAATGTTTCTCTTGTATTTATGAATTTAAAAATAAAATCTGGTACATTTGAAACAACTATAATGAATAAATATATTGAGAGGCACTTGTCTTGTCAAATAATAGCGAGTGAACGGGTAAATGCAATGTTTATCTATTATTTGCTCTATGGTATTAGTTGGCATTCGTAATACGCTACATTACGACCGCTGTCAGTGTTGTTTGAATAAGAATGCAGCGCTTATGTAGCGTTAAATCATGTACTTAAGCATTTAATTTTTATTTGAAATGTATTTATATACAAGATACTTTTACTCTTGATTTTTTTTTATTTGTTGTTCACTTGTATCTTAAAGAAATTACAAATTAACACAGTAAACTATGTGATATAGTAATTTAATTGAAGTAATACATTGAATTAAATTAAATGTTATTCATATGGGAAATACGAATGGACGTTTCTTATTTTAACTTGTTTAAGCATACGGCATTAAATATTTGAACGCATTATAACAAGGTATATATTTACCATCTGTTTCGCAAAATTAAATGTAAGTTGACTACGTAACCCATTTATGCATAGCGTTAAGAAAAAAGGCCTTGTCAAACAGCGAAGACCCAGATGAGACGCCGCATCATGCGGCGTCTCATCAGGGTCTGCGCTGTTAGCTTAAAGGAACTTCTGTAAGACATATTCTAAATATAGAAATAAATATACTAGACATTCCTAATTTTGGTAATAAATTGATTCAATTTAGAAGGATGGGAGAGTCGACTAGGCATAAATGGGTTAAAGCATACGACGCTACTCATTGTAACATATACAGTGTGAGTTTGTTAAATTTAAACCTCAATAAAGAAACTGTTCCGTAAATTAAATAGTTATTTTGATATACTTTACACATTTACATTTACAAAAAGGGTTTAGAAACATTGATTGGGTAACACTTTATGGCATTATGTGTTAACCGTTATTTTGCGTGAATGTGAGTGTAATTTGTGATATTTGTTTCGGTGTTTGTCATAAATTTGCATTTATATGTATGTATATAGTCGCATACGAATATGTTCCGTCAATACATTTGCGAAAATAATTACTATGTTTAAACATAATTTTATACTATTGTGTATGTTTTGTTGTTTGTTTTTTCGTAAAATGTTAATTTTTCCCCACTTTCACACTTATTGCTATGTATTGATATATAATTTGAATTGAACTGGTATGGCGTTATTTTTCAGACATATATAGGTGTTTAAGCATGTCTTCAAACTGTATAAAATTACCAACATTTTATTTGTTCAAAGGTGCGACCACCGTTTAAATCAAGTTTATAATGCATGTTGTGTTTTGTATAAACTCCTAAATTTAACTTGTTGATGACCGTAAACAATTTTTTTCCCTAAAACAGTTTCTGGCTGATGATAGCATTGGGTCGGATTCAAAAGTTTCTTAAGATAATCATAAATGAATATATATATTATTTAAACCATTTTAGTAATATTGACTATTTTAAACACCTTATGGCGAAATAGCCAGATACTTTGTTTTATTTATTTATTATGGTTGTTACAAGGAGCCTGGACTTTTATTTTTCCTATATTTCATTCTAGTACTATGACAGGCCAGACGTTGCCATGAATCTCACAGAACTCGGCGACGGGGCTTTGAACGTCACAAGGATAAGTCGCCTGATGATGTTCAACAAGACCTACGCTGACGCCCATGGCTACGTCAGTGTATGCGTTTGCTTGTTCGGGATTGTTACGAATCTCTTCAATGTTTCCGGTAGGGGTTTAATACCATAAGATAAAATATAGACAAATGTTATGAATGTTCATTTTTTTTTTGAATATTCAAGTCTCTATAGTCGTATCATATAAATGTTATTCGCTTTCTTGATGTATTTATTTCCACAAATCATCATACAATTGTTTTATACAACGTAAATAATACTTTTTCGCATAACGGTGGTATGTGCCAGACATCACTTCATTATAATTGTTCAAAATGTTATTTCCTTTTTTATTCGTTTAATCAGTCATATTTTTTTCAAAAGGCTAAGTTAAGAAGTTTATTCTATCTTAGCCAAAGGTTTTTAAATTATGACTTTGTTCTTTTTTTCCGATTATATGCTGTGTGGGTTTCTTCCATTCATGTTTCTTTAAGTTTAGTCCTTTGTTGTGTAAAATAAGATTGTTTCTATTATTACCGCATAGACGGTACCAAAGAACTGCGTGTGCGTGAAATGTTACTTGTAGATTAACATTGACCTCTTAATCATTGACAACTTTGAACATGTGTGTGTGAGTTTTGTGTTTATTTATTAACACGTTAGAGGACAGTGTTCAATAAGTCTTAATCATTGTCACAATTATTCTTTCATTTACGTTATAATTAACATAGTACAAATCAGGCCACGTTACTAAATACATGTTCATCTATAATGTACTTTCTTATTACGACATATACATAATTCAGATAGGTATTAGTAACAAAATAAAAGTTAATTCATTTAAGCACGCAAACACATAACTGTTTTATATGTATCTTACAGTTCTGACGCGTAAGCATATGGCGACTCCGGTGAATCAAATCCTTACATGGCTCGCCGTGTCTGACCTGCTTACCATGGTGTCGTATATTCCCTTTGCCCTTCACTTCTACTGTCAGTTCCCCGATCGGTCGGATCAACTACATGTACGCAACAGCCACGCATGGATGTCTTTCCTGGTGTTCCATATCAACATCACGTCCACCACGCACACGATATCAATATGGATGTGCGTAACATTGGCCATCATTAGATACATCCACATAACGAATCCAACAAAGACAAACATATTTCGGATGAAACGGATCAAGCAAACCCGGATTGTGATAATCATAGTGTACATTTTCTCTGCGGTTGTTATGATTCCAAATTATCTCAGCAACGGACTTTACAAGACACACCAGGGTAACAGAACAATATACTATCTAGCGAATCTCAAGCTGGGGCAGCCAGAAACCGAGACCACTGTGCTCATTAACGTTTGGTTGTATGCAATGATTGCTAAGTTGGTTCCATGTATGCTTATGTCAATATTCGGCGGTTTGCTGTTGTACAACATTCATGTAAAAGTTCGTCACCGTCGGAAGGTATTGCAAATATCGGGGAACAGTAGCATACGATTGTCCGAACATTCCCGTACGACGAAAATGTTAATAGCTGTGATAACCTTATTTATATTGACGGAACTTCCACAAGGAATTTTAATTGTGTGCAGCGCGTGCATAGACAATTTTTTCGACATGGTGTATCAACCTTTAGGCGACGTCATGGACATTATGGCACTGGTTAACAATTCGATTAATTTCGTTCTTTACTGCTCAATGAGTACAAAGTTTCGCCAAACATTTGTGAATTTGTATTTTTGTTCGTGGCGCCGCAGTAGAACTACTTCGTACAATGATGTAGCATTGGCTGGCAAGAGATTACGGCGTTTTGATTCAAACAGTAACAATAATATTCTGTTGCACACATGAACCGACTTAATTCACAAGTATGTGTTGTAGGGATTGTATGTTGATATGAGATTAAATAGTAAACAAAAAAACAAATACCAGGTAACATATCCATTATCAGTTTGTGATACATGTCAAATTCCAGATGTAAAAACGCGAAGCATCTATAAATTGTGACACCCCATGGGACCACACTTCTAGCCATGTGTTAAATAACATAAGTGTGCTGTTGATACAGTTTATTTTTTATTAATTACCCTTTTGAATGTCATTGCTTTTATGTCACTTGAATAAATAATACGTTGCATGATAGTTGTTTTAAATTGATTTAAAATATCATAGATACTCTGTTGTTTTGATATCTAAATTATACGAAAACAATCTAACGTAGCGTAAACGCTACGGTATTCACCAACTCAAGTCCATAAACCATGTTTGAAAACATGGGATTTATATGAGTTTATCGCTAAACAAACAACTCACTTCGTGCTAACTCTGTTGAACAAATACGCATCAGCATCACAGTGTATCAAAATATGAACCTCGAGCGGACGTTTTGATTGCAACTGTAGTATTTATATCAAACACACTTAATTTGACTGTAGCTTATGATACAAAATACAACTTGGGCAATTTTAACGAAGGGGGTACTGCCTAGTTTAGCGTATGACGTAGGACTGTTTAGGCGCATGCAACTGAATACGCCTTTTAAGATGTGCACGTATTTGAAGCGAAACAGGTTGATGTTTACAATGATTAATTTAAGCTCAATGTTGTATGCCACATGTGTCTTTCTCAACACAGAAATGTATTTATTTATGTTCCGCATGAAGTCTTTATTTACATTTTTTTTACAAATCTAAACAGTCTATTGAGAAAGCAAGCATATTTGAAACATGACATTTTAGGGCATGTATTAATATTTATAAATAAACGTATATTGCATAAATGTTATATTGTTTGACCAATCACTTTATCAATTATGGCGTTTCCTAGTTAAATTTGGTTATGACAAATTCAACGCAAATGCAATGACAATATACAGTTATTTCATGGATGCGAGGGGAGCAGTCAAAACTGTTGTCCCAAGGTATGAGGGATGACTTTGAAACTGTTGCCCGAGGCCGATCGCCGATAGTGGTCAGCCTCGGGCAACAGTTCCAAATGTCATCCCTGATACCGAGGGACAACAGTGTTGACTGTTCACCAAGCATCCATGAAATAACTGTTTTATAACATGATCAAATTTCAGCGGGCAACAGTTCAAACTACGAAATATTCACCGGTAACCGTTTAAAACATTGCAACATTACTTTTTCGAAGAGGAAATAGCAAAAATAATTAATTATAATTTATATAAGGCATCAGGTAATAATGAGGCTTAAAGCCCCGCCCCCCCCCCATTTTAAAATAAATACCGCTTTAACAAAAATACCGAATTGCGAAATAATTTAGAAGTTTAATTTGTTATCAATAATAGTGAGATAAGCCAACTTTGCGTTGTCATTTTACACAGATTTGACTAACTCACATGATAATTTACATTACACAGTAAATTGCGCCAATTGTTTAGCCATTACGTGTGTTGCAGTTGTGGCAGCATGTCCATGAAAGTAAAAGGCATGGCAACATGAGTGCGTCCACATACGCGTCGATTTTAACATTATAAGAGTGAATTCTTACTTCTTAGTTTCATTATATTGGCATTACCAATATAAATACGTCATTATCGGTTCTTAAAAAAGCAAAGCTATAATGCCGATAAAACATTAACTTCAAAACTGCTGTGCCGTTTATATACTTCTCATTCATTATGTTTTCTTTATGTCAATTAGAAAAAAACTGTCTACTCACGAATAATGTTTAACAGTACCTGTGTGGATCTGCCACTCCATTCAATCGAGCTTTATAATATTTAATGTAACTATATGTTTCGTTGGTCATTTAATTACTTAATATAACGGTATTCATCTGGAAAAGAATACGCCATGCCATGACAAGCCAAATTATAATCATAGTTCAAAGGAATAAGAACAATGAAGCACATTTTCGGTGTTAAGTTTTCAATTTACGTCAGTACTTGAATAGTTTTTTTATTTCCGCTTACCATAACAGTATATAACAGCAAATTTTAAATTTCTGGTTCGCAAAAAATAATTTGTATCTGATTTAAAGTGTCGAGTAATCAGGAACAGAAGTGCCATAGTCCTTGAGATGATCGGTTAAAGAAGTGTCCATGAAAATGTATTAAATTTCCTCAAATACGTAAGTAAACTTTTAGTTACCATGTTGTAACATTAATAGACATATTTATCCTTCATATCGAATAGTAAGCACGTTTGTGATATATTTTTAAATATGTTAATTGTTTCGAAATATGTACTGATCATCCATAATAACCAACCGTTTATCAGCGAATTATTTTTTGGCATTCAAAGTGCTATACCATTAATCAGCCAAACAATATTCCGTATCTGAAAACCCAATGGACAGAACATACATGCAAAATATTCTGAAGAACTCTACCTTCCGGCGTTGCTTATGTTGTTCTCTGTTATAGAAGTGTCATCCGTTATCAAAGTTTCCGTATGACCGACATGTAGTATGGTGTTCAGTTTTTAAACTAGCAAATAAAGATTTCCTGCACTACTGCTATCTTAATCAATGTTTTTAGTATTTCATATAATCAGTTGCTTTATTCGTACGCGCCGAATCATGATTGCGAATACAAAAACCAAACGTCAAACAAATGAACAATAACATTTGCTGGTAAATACCATGTCCTAGTTTATTTCTGTCCATATACATTGATGTCCTATTCACGAAGCCTTAACAGATAGTGTGAGACTACGAATGTATTGATGGAACTGTTGTTGTACAGTCGACTTAACTCCTATTTAATTGCTTATCATATTCCTCAAAACATACGTCAATATGCAGGGCAATTATTGTATAAAGAGCAACAATATTTTTTTGGAAGTGCGGTCGTATAATATCCTGTGTTCATGGTTCTATGATATACTAATGTAGACATTACGACTCATACGCGGCATTTAAAAACAAATCATAATGATGTGCATTCATGTATAAAACATATTTTATGTAAATGTTTTTTTTCTTAGAAAACATATGTTAACTGTTGGGAAATCAAAACAATCGAACACATTTGAGGGCAGAGATAAAGGAAACAGAACACAACAATTTCAGTAAAAAAGAACGAGCATGGAATATCTGCTGTGTTTAGTTAAATATCATAACTAAAGCAAATTGTACGTGTTTCTTTTTTATTACGCTTATTCAAAATCGTTTGCAGAGGAAATGTAAAAAACAAATCCATGGCGTATTGCTTGCGGCTTCCAATAAAATACCATCATGCGATACAAATTACCAGTATTTTTTTATTAAAGAATAAAAATTAGGTCAATGAAATTTGTGATTTCCGCTACAGCACTGTAACACACTAGTTTAATGCAGTGGTATATATTACATTTCATCACATTATGAATAGCAATATTTTGACAAAGAAATTCTTGTGGCAAAATTTGAGAATTTTTGCAAGTATATGTATGAAACAATACAGTGTTTACACAAACCTCAATTGAATGCTGTTTAATGAAGGTTATCTTGTGCTAAAAAGGATCGAATACACTTGATGTTGTTTTTCAATTCATTATAACTCAAAGTTGTTTTTATCAAATAAAAGCATCAAAAAACGGCGAAAAATACCTGTCTCGCAGAGACGTCTCCATTTTGACTATCACGTGATTTCCCCAAATCAAACTGTTGCATGTACATGCCATAATTGAACGCATAGTTCAGAGTAGTTGTACGAACATTGTCCTAGTTCTAACGAATATTGTAGATTGTATTTGTATGATTAAGCTTCGAATTTGATAACGACGCCTAGTACAATAGATGCGATTTATGATTATTATTCTACCTATATTTCATTTATTTCTAATAATGTGCTTATAAGGTTTTTCACATACTCTGACCTGACAAACGCATGTTTTTCGGTAGACGATTGAGTATTGTTTAACGTACTACTTTGAGTCACCACTCATGTATGCAGTGTGTTTGCTTTCAAAGCTTAATTGAATTGAGTGAATTTTGAAAATACCCAATGAATATTAAACGTATAAACTCAATATAAATTGCTCGCTCTGGTAATCTCACTGATAAATTTTGATTTCAAAAGTTCCTCAAAGTTTCATAAATTCAAACTAATATTTTTGTATCGCAATTAACTTACAATGCGACAATATGCACGCATATCTCATTATGTAGATAAAGGTAAAGTCACTGACATTATGTTTGCACCAGAGGAAATTATATTTGCCAAGTTTACTTCGAACTAATGAAAAAATAGGTGTATATGAGAAGTCTCGTTAAAATCTGTCCTGCAGTTTAAGGGCATATGTCGTCTGAATGAAACGTTTACGGTCGACGAACGACGTCAACAGACGGTCTATTAAGCTTATACAAAACTATACCCAAATTTACTGATTAACAAGCGATACATTTGATTTATTTAACAAACCTCTATATATTTTCTTATGTGTCTATATTGTATTCTTAAAACGAACGCTCGTTCACTTATAGTGCAACCATTTAAGGAGAACAGTTACTTGTCGGTTAGCTCCTTGCATGGTTAAATCTAGGTTCATGGAGGTATTTTTTTAGTTAAAATGTCCTTTATCGTCTAGAAAGCTTCTATATAACATACTTGTCATGTATAAATTAAACGCGTTGTATGATGATCTTATAATTACCAATGTTAGTGTCCGATTGTTTAATGCATGTTGTGCATAAGGAGGTCCATGGTTTGGTCCGACTATGAGTAACTTTTCAAACGTTTCATATTGATCAATTCACAGTGTGTATGGCGAGGTATAACTCACCAGACCTCCTACAGAAGTTGAAGCTCACATTTACCACAGTGAGGGCTTTAAGTTATCGAGGGCTTTAAGTTATCATACCGAATATAGTTCCACAAAGTAATTGCCAATTTCGTGCGTCTTCTTTGGTGGTTTAATAATCGCCCATGGCTCATATATGTCTAGTTTGGCGCTAATAAGCAAGTTCGTGACGTCGATCAATCCTCGCAAAATAGACTTTCCAATCAGCTAAGTATTCTGTATTCTGGTTTGTAATTTACTTTGTCATACGCCACGATCCCTTTAGTTATATAAGGATTGGCTAAATCTGATTTACGATGTCCAACAAAAATACTTTTGTTTGGTTGCGAATACTAAAATTCCTCTAAACAAACAAAGTTCATCTTGTACTTTAGAAAATACATAGCATTCGTTTCTCATACAATGGGTCTTCATCATATATGGAATTATTAATATGTATACATAATAATTTGCATTATTTTACGTAAGTTGTTTTGGGCTGTAAAATACAGATGTGATGCAGGAAAAATAAAATATATTCAAACTAGCTCATTCAGTGCGAAATTGTAACTTACAAACGCAACATATTATGCATAAATACATTTTCAACACGTTTACATAATGCACATACGTTTTCATTGTCAACATTTCAATATTATACATATACATGAATTAGTCTTATTTATAAGACGTTGCCTAGAATTTAGAGATACTTTTTATACGGGCTAAATTCTTTGGAACGTCTTATCGGCCAAGGCCCAATTACGTGGTGGGAACCAGAAAGTTTAAATTTTCATCAATATGCTTCAAATTGCAAAATAACATTACCAACTCATAAAATGTTAGTTAAGGAGTCCATTTTTACCTCAAATATCGTCGAATTGAAGTTAAAAGGCATAATTTGTTTCAGTTAAACTTCTGCTTAAATCGCAATACAATCACTGACCTCTCGCCATGTTATGAAACATTTAAATATCAACCAATCAGAAGAAGACATTACGGTGTAATAGGCTGCGTTATCGATTTAAATCTACCTGCGATAACAACGGGCAAAGCGATAGGAATTGAAAATATGAATAGTTGCTCAGCCTCAGGCTCGCAAAATTGAAAGTGTCATTACATAATTCTTACGGAACATTATCGAGATATAAATTATCTACACAGGTATGTAAATATTATTGCAATCCGTTGATATTAACTGTCTGATATCGGGGCTTGAATGTTGCGCACAAAATCCTTGCGCAACAATATAGACAAAGAAGGAAAACTGTCCACCATTGTTTGGGTCCTTCCCCCGTTGTACGCTCCAAATATTACCCATATAAAAAGTAGCTTAATATTTGAGAGCGTCAACAAGTTGGACTAATACATGAATATGAACGAGAAATATTAAATACAATATATTAATTGTTTTATAATGGTACCACAAAAGTGTTTTTTCTTCAATTAAATGCACACCTAATAGGTTTAAGCCTATACCAACGCATCAACTCGTATTTGCTGAATAACCATACACTGTATATATATGTAATTAGAACAGATCTGCACAGAGTAGAGAGGATTTCTCAAAAAGGCACATCAATTTGTACACGAATAAATGTTCTAATGATAATGCACACATATTTTGTATTTGTATAAAACTATAATTTCGTTGATGTTCTGATATTATTTCTTCTGAACTTTAATTCTTGTTTTAATTTCATTAATATAAATATTTTTTGATTTGGTACAATCGTGTCTACTCGCTTTCAATACGGGCAAATGGTATAGCGTAATCCTCATAATGTAGACGCCCCTCTGATTGACATATTAGCCGCGCTCCGGGAAAACCGGACTTACAACATGTGCGAAACATATCGTCCAAGATTAAAATGTGTAGTATGTACAGGATTATTTTGGGCGACGCTTTCTTGTCTTAAACGGAAGTCCCTTCTAAGCGAAAATTCAGGCCTTAAATTGCCGTTCCATAATAGCCTATGCGGACTCTACAGGCTAATATGGGACGATACTTTACGCACATAAATTAAGCCCGGTTCTAGATCTTAAGCCCGGTTCTAGATCGCGTCCCATTTGCTACTGTCCTGTGAATCTGGTGATTTCGTGTACGCGTGCAAGGTAGATAAAAATGGCCGAGAATTGGTCGTTGTATCAGTTCTCCAAATTCGTGTTTATAATTAAAGCATGCCCTTGTATGATATGACAATAAAAATCAAAAATGGTAACGTTATTCACAACTTAATCGTTGACAAGTTAATTTTAGTTTAGTATTATTAATTGTATTGAGATGTATACCGACGTATACTTTTTTTTAACACAAAGTCATATCGTAAGTCTAAATGATCCAAAAAAACGCAGTCTTGAAACTGAACTGCAAAGTTGACACATAATTTAGCTTTTTGTTCTATCTACTGAAACACCAAATTGTTGTTCGACGATTTTATAATAAAATAACATACTGTTATGTATCTAAATAATCATCTTTGCATAGCTCGTCAATAATGCATATTAGATTAGCGTTGGAAATCGCCAGGATAACGATATCAACATCCATTTATGTTTGGTCTCTAGCATCAAACATCAATGGAAATTATATGCTTACAAACCGAGCGTGCATGTCATTTCAAACGGCGCTAATGAAGATTAAATAGGTGGTTCCATTACAAACCTAATTACTATTTACTGGATCCGATCATTGTGTATTCTATTCCACAAGCCACAAATGCCATTGCCGCATCACATGATGAACTTCCAGAACTGTATTTTATGTATGATTGTGTTACCTTTTTTCTTGTGGTCAGTTCTCTTACTATTTGGTATGGTTTTGTCAGTCTTTGGAGGGAATCTGTTGGACAAAGAGAGAGTTTGTTCGTCATGTAAAATAATAATTAATACTTGGCTAATCAGGACGTCTACTGGTAAGTATGTTGTATTTGGTTGTATTGAACTGCATTCAATCCATTGTAATTGTTTCATTTGTATTTTAAGAAGGATTTGACATGTTGGTAATGTTGAGTCATATATTTTCGCTGTTGTTAAAATGGTTGCACAACGGATACAATTCTCTCTTTTGATATTTTAATATCTGGAATTGTTTTAAATCATTACTAATAAGTGCACTGAATAATGTTTGTGCATGATTAATTTGCAGCAGTCACGAAAGCGTGGGAAGAAGGAGCAAGCGAGAAATCCATTTCGTTCCACACATTGGTAATTAAACTGTGTGTTGCGTACTATGCAATGTTCTTGTCATATGAAATATGTTTGTTGCTTTGTAAAAACCGGACATACGACCTGTGCGACAAATATCGTCCAAGATTAACCTGTGTAGTATGTACAGGATTATTTGGGGCGACGCTTTTTTGTATATATATATTTGTCTTAAACGGAAAAAGATCCAAAAAAGCGCAGTCTTGAAGCTGAACTGAACAGTTTACACATAATTTAGCTTTTTGTTGTATATTCTGAAACACCAAATTGTTGTTGGACGATTTTATAATAGAATCACATACTGTTTTGTATCTAAATAATCATGTTTGCAATAATCCTGTCGTCAATAATGCAAATAAGATTTGCGTTTGAAATCGCCAGGATAACGATATCAACATCCATTCATGTTTGGGCTCTAGCATCAAACATCAATGGAAATTATATGCTTACAAGCCGAGCGTGAATTGCATTTCAAAGGACTCTAATGACGATGAAATAGGAGGTTCCATTAAAAACCGAATAATTATTTACTGGATCCGATATATATATATATATATATATATATATATATATATATATATATATATATGTGTGTGTGTGCCATTGGCTACAGAAATCAGTACCAATGAGGAAAAAAAATGTCATTTTTTAAAAGATGATCTATGATAGTTTTTGAGTTTTGAACACATGCACCCTTATACGATTTTATAGCTTAATAATGTTTTTCTATATCAATTCAAAGTAACAACAAACTCTTCTGTAAATACAGTATACATGTATTTGCCTTACAGTATGCATAAATAGATTTTATAATTCAGTTGAAGTGACCATTTTATTTTTTCATATTTTGTGTGCAAACAAAAACAATCATTTCAATGCAGTGGTTGCTATGATAACGAATTTTTTTTGTCAAACACATCATAAAACTGTTAATACTCAAAGATCCATATTTCAACAAATATGTTGTTATACATAGTAACAAAAGAATGTAAGAAAACGGGTTGAGTCATTGTGCAACAAGTCCTTTTTTTTATAGAAAAGACCAACATATTTTACAGTGAATTGATTTTCCATCCTCTAAAGACTTCGTACAATGTAACATACATGTAATATAATGTCATACATAGATGGTGTTATAATCTTTAATGTGCATTTAGTTATTTAATTATTTAGTCATTCAGTCATTTAGTCATTTAGTCATTAAGTTATTTTGTTATATTTTGTTATTTTGTTATTTTGTTATTTTGCTATTTTGGTATTAAGTTATTTAGTTATTTAGTTATTTAGTTATATAGTTATTCATTTATTTAGCTATTTAGTTAAATTAGCTATTTAGTTTCAATTAGTTAAATTAGTTATTTAGTTAAATAAGTTATTTAGTTATCTTACCTGTAAAAGGATTGACTATGGACGCTGAAAGAAAGTTTTAATTTAATTTTAATATCGAATTCAGTTAAGATATCGCGTAATATTGTAAAATTTAGAATTGATTGTTAAAAGATCTTAACCTGTATTTATTCATATTGTCTTTTGTTATTTATAGAAACTTATAGCAATACTTGTATAGTTCGTTTATTCGTTTTACATTCCTCATTTCAAAGATGATTAAAAATCGTGTTACTTCAAAACGCATTATTGTTCATTACTTGGCAGATTTAGCAAACTAAGGCAAAGCTTAATCGGCATATTACCGTTTTAAAAGTTGTGTTTCGTAGTGGCATCTACAGCAGGGTTACAACAGAACGTTGTATTGGCCGTTACAAGTTGGTTACCCCAGTATAAATTATGTTCTGTTATATGTTCATGTTTTTAAATATGTTTTTGTTTTTGCCAGTTTTTGCTAAACATGTTAGTGATTAGTGATAGGCTAATTGTGAGTCCTAATATCAAATGCGAATAGCAATTATTATTCGTGTTTGTATCATTTCGTCGCCCAGTGTTTGTACCGTATTTGGTTTTTCGTTATGTGATTTGTGAACAGACACGGATATCTACTTTCGTGCGTCTAAACTCATTTTAAAGGTAAACAAATTTACTCTTACATTATACATTATATTTGAATAAAATGGACATGAAAGGCTCTTCTTAAATGAGACTAAAATGAGAGTGATTATTATTTTTAAGTATCTGAGTATCTTGAATGAACATGCAATTTTAAATTGAGTGTGTATCATCCGATTCGACTTCACAATGCTGTCAACCGTATTAGGCGTTTCCAGGATTTAGCTAACTTTTGATTAAAAGAAACAACACACTAATCTGCCGATACAAAAAAAGCTAAGGCATGATAAATCATTGATAAATCATTTACCGCATGACTGTTAATATTTGAATAACACTACTTTTGCTGGATAAAACGAGTAAGAGTTGTTTATACTAAGGTATTCTTCGTGATGTTGAGTTGTTTTTTTTTAGTTTTTTAGCACGTCAAATATTTGATTTGATAAAGTTAGGGCATCAGCATACCATTGGTAAAACATATATTAACGTCATCTTGTAATGTAATTGTCGATATGATGATTATTAGTATCATAAGCGCACTTTTTTTGAAGGTCACAATTCAGACTTACAAGAAGTAGATTTGTTCTTAATTGATCCAGAAAATTAGCTGCGCTACGCGGAACGGGTGGAGCAGCCTGTTATGAATATATCACAACATCAACCAGGCATAATTATTTTTGTCTATATTTTGTGTTTGTATCCTCCGAAGAAGAAATAATTCGAGTATGGTGGAAATAATGTAGTCTTTATTTCATGACATGTTTGGATTATGTACACATATATGAGCCACGCTCTGAGAACAAGGGTTGTGATGCATGTGCGTACAGTGTCGTCTCTGATTTACCTGTAGAGACTGCAAAAGCTAATCTGGGACGAAATTTTACACACATGCATTAAACACCGTTTCAGGTGCAGATAGATACTTCGAAACGTTAACTAAATGTGAATCAGAATCATGTAATGGAACACATGATTAAAATCTAAGAAACTGGTTCCAAATGAACGATTAGTTTAGTTATTAAAAGATAATTTCTCAGTTTAGAGTCCATTTCCAGTGTTTAATATTCAGTAATTCCATTGTGGACATATTTGGTGATTATCTTATTAAAGCCATCAGCAAATATACCTGTAATTATGTTTTGCTCCTCATTAACAAACAGTTAAAATACCAACACGCATACGAAATAAGCACAAATACATTACATATTACATAATATTTGTTTGCGTTTATGTTATCAACGTTTACATATAATTGGTGTATTTGGATATTTTTTAGAAGCGAATTTCCATATAATAACGTCGTAAATATTATGTTTAACAAGCTACGATTTCAAAGATACAACTTACCACAATATTCACCTAACGATGCACTCTAAAAATAGAATTAAAACTTGATCGTTTAAGTTTATGCAATTCGAAAATATGATTTCACCACAAATTTATCTAATTTACTTTGCAGGAATCTGGATTGATTATGTTTTATTGCAAATTGCTTTCTATCACGTAACCATTTACTCTCCATCAAATCACATACGCGAATTAACAAATGCTAATCATTATAAATTAGGGCACTTCGGGCAATTAAGGCAATTTTAATCAGTTTTCAGCTAAACACGTCCGTGAGAAACGTTCTAAAGCTTAACTCTTTCTAAATAGCTACATTAAAGTAAAACCCTAAGGGCATTGATAAAAAAATCAGAAAACACTTTTTCCCAGCGTGTCTATGAGGCTGAACCATATATTAGAACAGTATATTTTATTCGTATGATTAGCTGTGTTTACAGTGTGAAAGTAGACAGTATACACATAATATGCATTTATTACAAACACTATTTATATAAGATACACATTATATTCATTATTGATCATTCAAAGACGTTCTGTCGTGTGTACGTGTATGTTCTTCGGACAGCAAAATTCAATCGACAAATAATTCTAATTGGCAACATGACTCTGTTAGCTGTGTTTTTTTTTCTACAAATTGTCTAAACGGAAACCGTACACAATTATACATTGAAGCCCCTATTCGTTTTTGGTCGTACCGTAATGAAACCGTTATAATAGGTTTTACCCTTTGATCACAGAACAGTGACACACACGGTGTTGTCCCATTATATTCACAATATGACACGTACATTTTACTCTTGCTTCGGTTAGATAACAATTACAATTTGATACATACATTTGATTTACTCAAATCGCAAGGACAATATTACTACAATCAACAACGTTTGTAAAGCACCCTACGATAGGGCAACCCTGTTTTGGCAACTAACCTTTTGAAATGTAATTGCGCGAAATTAGTTGTCAAAATATCTATTAATTGAACAGAGCGCAACATGTAACGACTTATAAATAAAGTGATATGTAATTTGTAATAACATGCGTGTCTATCGAATAATTACAACACTGATTGACGCGTTCATAAACAACCGTTCTCCATTTGATCAGTCGCCATTGGTATGTTTTTTTTTCCAAATGGCGAGACGATACGATGGAATTCATTGAGACATACGACCTATTTCAGGCATTAGTAGTATATGTCAACATATATATTTTATATTCGAACAAAATGCATGTATTTGTGTGTACCAAAACGTTTGCACATTTAAAAGCTGAGTTCCGTTCCCTAAATTTGTTCACAAAGACAGGCATTTTAAAATAGCATCTTACACATTTAATTACTAAGAGAACAGATTGAAATCGGTAAATGATGCGGGTACGTTAAGTTTCCGTACAGCGGATAAACATTTTAAATTGTATGAACATTGTTAATGTTTTGTGATCTCAAGATAAAGAAAAACGATCTACTTAAATACATTAGTTATAACACGATAGAAAACCTGCATATAAAGCCCTGTATTGTATTAATATTTATGAACGCAAAAGCAATTCATGACAACGTCTATCGGTGAGAAAAAAGTACATGAATGTGTCCTTTAGGAAGTATTGATATTGAATTGTTTACACTCGATGATGCCTGGTATCAATAAGACATTGATAATGACAAAGCATGACATTAAGGTTCTATAATGCGGCAATTACTCTTCATTCAATCAGTTGATCCGCACGTTCCTGTGTAATTAACGGCCATAAATAATGGAGTTAAAGGTTATCATAGCACGTAATGTATGAGCATTGATGTGATTCATGATCGGATACGGTCGTCAATTACGCATGCATTTCAGTGCTTCAAAATGATCATATTCTTATCTCACTGTTTGAGTTCTGCTTTACAAGTCTAAGACACATGTTTGCACATAATATAGAAACTATACAGTCATACATGACTTTGTGTTGACAGTTATTAACCTAAAGTTGGATTTCTCGGATAATATTGAATATGCATATGACTTGAAAATTAATTAATTGAAATGTGATTCCACATTTGTTAGACCATGTAACACGAGAAACGTAATAGCATGATTTATAATGTTCAATTTGATCTCATAGTCCATGAATACGTGTTTTATAGAATTGTAACATGGACAAATAAGCGATAGTTTCTTTCCGTGAGTTACGTTGAATGTCCATTTATTTATATTTTGTTTAATCAATAGTATTATGTTTGAAATAAAACAGGTCCAACGAAGGCATTTACAAAGACAACTATTAATACTGCTGCTTAAGCCACTGCTACTGCAAGTATAAGAACGTATTACAATGCCAAACCAAACGTCAACGTATAGACGTATTCTTAAATGAATGTTTTAATATAAATATGTTATGTAAGCTGATGTTTCGCTATCTCGCATGGTATTCTGGTAATTTCGTATCGTGTTTTCACGATATTATCTTGTACCTTGGGATCGTGTTCGCATTCTCGCAATCGTAATTCAAATGTCGTAAATGCCATAACACGATGATTGAGCGTTAGAACACAACTATCTAAGACAACGAGAATATGATGTGAGCTAACGCAACAACGATGGGAGATTGCGATAATAATAACGTCGTCCGTTGACTTCACAAGCCCGAAGATGCGAGATCACGATGCGAAAACATGAGATGACGTATCGAGATCGCGATAATAATATTGTTTTGCTATCCCGGCATCGTGTTCTTGCGTTTTCTTCTTGTTATCTTCACGGTCGATCATGCTACAAAACGGAAAAACGGGAAACCGGAGTATCAGACATGTGTGTGGCAATCTATAGTGGTACAAGAGATCGCCCGATTTAAAACATCCATCCTCACAGGCGAAAAGATATGATGCCAACCAAACCAAATAACACTTTAACTATAGCTATTCATTATCCGTCAACTTCCGATCATTAATAAGAGCGATTAACGTTAAAGTTACTGATGTGTATAATAGACGTTTGAACATCTGCACGTTACTAACTTCGTTTTTGAAGAAACAAGCGTTAGCCGTTAACAACCCGCGATAGTTCAGTTGGTAGAGCGGAGGACTGTAGTGGTTTGTCCAACTGTCGTCCTAAGGTCACTGGTTCGATTCCGGTTCGCGGGACTCTTTTTAAATTATCGTGCAAATTATTACAATAATGATAAAAAATACATAAATTATACCGATTTGTTTTCACTTATTACTTGATAAAATAAAGCGATACCTTTTTTATAACCATGATCATTATCTTCATCTTCATCAACAACAACATCATCATTATCCCCATCCTTCTCCTGATCATCATCATCTTCAACAACATATATACATCATCAAGATCAAAATCATAATCATACTCATCACTTCTCCCACCCTTCCGCATGACCATCATCATCAACATCACCAACATCACCATCATCAATCATCTTCATCTTCATCAACGATGTGGTTATCAACATTGTCGAATACGTCAGATGACTAACATGCAAACTCTGATGTCATTGACGTTCCAACCAGACGACAGCTTTTGTTTACGAGCATTGCAACGATTGTTTAGAGGATAATTGAATCCCGTGATAAGACTCATTGAATAGATTAGATCTATTAGCAGGTTAACTTAATACGTTATGTACTTTGTTTAATAAGTTAAAATCATGTTTAAATACTGAACAATTTCCTATGAACTTGAGGCGAAAAAGGTTAATGTTTACAGTGATTAATTTAAGGTCATTGCTTAATGCCACATGATTATTCCTAAAAAGGAGAAATATGTATGCATTAATGTATATCATGCAATATGTGTTGATATATTTATTTTAAATACCGACAATTTCTATCAAGACAGCAAGAATAAGTCAAACTGGAGTATTTTGGTAAAAGGACTATTTAATATAATTCTATGTACAAAATAAACGTTCGTCGCATATATGAAATATTTTTTGGCCAAATGACGTTATCAAAGTATGGCTTTTCCTAAATGAATTTGGTTAAGCCAAATTCAACGCAAATGCAATGATACTACATTGAGGCTACTTGTACATCTCCAAAATAAATATAGCTTCTTATAATAAAGTCTTACTTGCGACATAATTTAGACATTTAACTTCCTTTAATCAATCATTTTAGATTTGTGATCTTCGTCAGTGTCATTTTGACACCGTTTCGACTAACGCAGCTACAGTGTTATCAGAAATTCGCAGTTGCCTGCATGAATATTGATAAATACAGATTTATTTGGGTGTATATGTTTAAATAAATGCGTTTGTTATAGTTAATGATGTGTAATAATGTGTAATAATTGCAATAACTAAAAACGAAGTGTTATTATCTCCACTCAGAAAACCTGAAACAGAACCAATCTGTAGTAAAAATACAATGGTTAAAAAACTATGACGAAACGGTGTCCTATAATGTATGCACAAGAGTTATTTACGAATTGGGAGATAAATGGACATGTTCACACTTTTTTTATTGTCTTAATGTCATTAAATGCATTTACTTACGTTACTATGATATGGCGCATAGCATAAAATAGTTATAATGGCAAACAATACGTTGATAAAAAAAAAGTTTGCCTGCCGCGGTAGATCGAACCCGGGTCATCTCGATGTAAAATTGTATGTGTATATTTTACATTACATAGCTTATTAATTGTTTAATGTGGCTTATTAGAACCGTTATCTTCTTTTGATTTTGATGCATTTAGTATTTGTACTACTTTCACTCGGAGACCGTTCGGGTTTACGGAAATGTACCAAATAAGGCGATATTACATGAAGTTAATTATAGGTTAAGTCCTTAAAATGTATGTTTTTTCCATAGATGCAAAACACTGATTTACTCTCAACACGCCTATCGTAATAAGTTTAGTTTGTATTTCATATTTAAATTTGTTTTCAGTTTACAACCACAGCATCTTGTATTCGTGTACGCTGCGTTCCTTTGATTTAATGTACTATACTGTCAATCCTGAATAAAGTTTGCAAAAAGAAAAACTTAACATCAACACAATTAACAATGACCTTGCTGGTACATACAATAATCATGTTTATGTCTGCCCAAGGGCATTATTGTACTATTCACGAAACCTTTTCAGATATTGTGAGAATACTTATGTATTAATGACACGTTGGAAACTTCAGTAATCCTAGAAAATTGGACCTAACACAATTAGGTTCATTTAAAATTAAATGTTTCAAGTCACTCTCGGCTAAAACAGCGCTATTGCATAAACGTTATGTTTTGCAAAAGACCAACTATTCTTAAGTTCGTATGTACTGAATAGTATCATTGAATGTCGGTCAACAATTTTTTTAGCAGCGACACTCGCGGCTGTATAATATATCTTTTGTGTTTCTATCATACACTTTTATGAACGTAACTCTTGAGCGGCTATGTTTTTATTAGTAGGGGGAACTTAAATGTATTAAACATATTATATGCAAATATAAATTCATTATATTTTAAGGTCAGGATATTCAGTGTTAAATCATAGGAACAAAACAACATCGGCAATATTTGAAAGCAGAGACAGGGGCAACGTGCATGGAATATATATGATATTTAGTCAAATTACATTGCTCAAGCACATTATATGTTTTCCAATTTCTAATTCGATTATTTAAAATCCATTGCAGAGAAAACTTTGAAAAATGTGCCTTGGCAATTTTAATGCGGCTATCGGTGAAAGAACATAATATGATACATATGTCCCTTATTGTTATTGTCAAGAATATCTATTTGTTCAATGAACTGAGTTGTTAACAGGACTTGCATATTACATAGTATTTAACGTAAAAGTTCAACACAGAATTATACACTACATTTCATTTTTATAAATAATATGTTGAACAAGTTATGCGTTTAGCAACATAAGACATGTGTGCAAGTTAGAAAACAATACATTCTTGCACACACACCTTTATTGCAATATAATGCTAGTTTTTAAAGATTATCTTTTGCTAAACAGGTAAGATTTTGTTAGAACGCAAAGTTATTGTTTATCGACATCAACGGATATAGAATAATGTTAAGTTTCTCTTAATTTTTAAATATATTCGCTTAATTTAATTTGGAGAATTAATTGACACGCAAATTGTGTGTTTATTAGTGTTATATTATTATGGTATGATGTATGCACTGTTTCTTGTCTGGAAGTATATTATTGCACATCGTCCGTAGCATTAGAAACAGCGTTCTTACATAATTTCAACAGCTATGATATGCGGTTGTCATAATTTTGATATGCAAACCAACTGAATTGTCCATCCATATCGCGATTGTAAATGCATTTACCATGCGTATGAATACAATTGTTTATATATACAAGCGCAATAGTGTTCATTCTGAACATCTATCATGGACAATAGCATATATTTCTGCAAGTATGTTTTATTGTAAGGATGAAATTTAATTTCATGCAATTGTGCGCAAAAAAAGTTAAATTTGTATTTTAATAATGCATGAATGTGCGTCATCGATAATTTGCGAGTTTAACCACAACGTTCATAACCTCAATAAAGCCTTTACAAAGTACATCCAATCCTTATATTGAAATTACATTTTGAATTATTTCGTATACTTAGTGTAAATTGTTTTGGTAAAGCATGCAGTGCCTTGTCGCTATCATGTAACTAACACGCATAGCTTATACACATGTAACATTCGGATTAAGTGAGCGCCATCAAACGAAAAGTCACAATATGGAATCAAGCTACAATTAATAAACTAGTTCAATCAAAAACCTATTTAAATTTGTCTTTCTTTCTTTTATTAACTAGGAAATATACATTATACTATTCGCTTGACCATACCATTTTAAATTACAAGCATGAATGATAACGCAACAGACAATTAAACGGACTTTAGCTGCGATATTTGACACGGCTGGCAGAAGATTTTGATTTATATATCACTACGGTACCCGTAGTTAAGACTGTCATGTTCCAGTATTCATTAACATTGAGATCAGTAATTTTCGTTGTGGTCGTTTTGACACCGTTTCGACTTACGCACTTACACAGAAAACAGAAAATTGCATTATTTGTCAGTAATTATGTGTATTATTACTTTTGAAACATATTCATAAAAGAAAAATGCATGACAAAGTGAATGCGTCTACATACGCTTAAACTCTATAAAAAAAACGAGTGATGTTCTAGTTTAATGCAATCGGTATTTTCAACATATAAATACGGCACAAACGGGACTAGAAAAACTTGGATAGATAACGGATGAAAACTTAACAACAAAATACAGGTATTCCATTGAGATGGCTTTTCTCCATATATTTTCTTTATAACGTTTACGAAAAAGCTGTCTTATCACAATGCTAACATAGATGTTTTTCAAACGGTTAAACAGCAGTTACGTAGATCGTCGCATAATTGGATCGAGCTGTTTTACAGATTACATGTAACTGTGTACCTCCTACTATGTAAGCTAAGGACTGCGACAGCAATCGTCTGCACAATATGTAAACAGTTATTAGTGTGTGTTTATCGATACAAATATAGAGTTAGACCACAAAGGAGTATGTCCACAATTTCAATAGGCACTCATACACATTGAATAATTTGACATTCACGTCATTCACCGCAAGGCCAACTTCTGGTTCCGAGCTGAGCTCATCAAGTATGCCGGCACACTGATGCTACTCACCAGTGTCGTACTCCATGAGGTAAACGAATAGGGTGGACACAAAACAACATCGAACAGCGCATCCTTTCAATTCCAAACTGCTCTTCTACTTGACCTGTTGTGTTTGTCATTTATTAACCAAAATCAAAGTGTACGAAATAAATACCGAACAATTAAGGCTTATCAGACATACGAAGTTGCCTGTCATCAATCTGCTTTGTTCCTATTTTTTCTCACAACTGAGCATGAATATTGATACAGAAAGACTTAAGAGGGTTTATATATTTACATAAATGCAGTATATATGCATGTATTATAGTAAATGAGGTGGTGTAAAAAGGTGTAATAATTGAAATATAAATGAACAAAGTGTTGTTATCGCCCCTAAGTAAATCAGGAACAAAACCAATCTCTAGTCGAAAGAACTTTTAAATACAATTTTATCACAAACCAAATGACGAAAATGGAAAATATACATTGGGCATAAGCATGTTATATGATTTAGACACTTATTTTAAGATTCTGCTTCACTTGTTTTACAAGTGAATATGCTAATACCACGCTGCAGTTCAACATTAAATACATTATATAAGCTTCTGAAACATATTGTATTCATATACAACTATCATAAACTGTTTACAAGTAGGATTATAATGTAGGATAGCACTTTAAAACAAAAAAATCGGCCGCGATAAAGTTCATATTGCTAATAAGTGGAAATGATGGATATATTTTATAATCAAAGCATTTCGTAACATACATAATTTTAACATGGTGTCTGATCAGATCAGGAAGGGACTACGAACGTTAAGCTTGGCATTTCAAAATTAGTTTCCTTTAATGTATAAGACAGAGTCAATTTCGACTTGTGAAATAAATGGACTTGTTCACATTTTTTAAATTGTATTCATGTCATTTAATGCACTCACTAAAGACACTATGATATTGGGAATTGCATAACATAGTTATGATAGCACACAATAATTAAAATTAAAAAAAAATGTTTGCCTGCCGTGGTAGATCCAACCCGGGTCATCTCGATGTAACATTTTATGTTTTTACTCTACACTACAGCTCAAATTAATTTTTTAAATTGGTTTATTAGAACCGTTATCTGTTTTGATTTTGTTTTTTAATTGTTCTACGCACATACTCGGAGAAAGTTCTGGTTGACGGAATGACATAAGGCGATTGTACACGAACTTTATTATAGGTCATGCTTAAAATGCTTAAAACATGTGTTTTGTATTTCATATTTTACATATATGTCAATTGTTTTTAGTTTCGTGTACGCTGCGTTCTTTTGATTTTATGTAATGTAGTGTCAATTCTGAATAATGTTCGCGAATAGAAAAACTGAGCGTCAACCAAATTAGCAATAAGCTTTGCTGGTTAATACAATAATCTAGTTTAATTCGGTCCAAATGCATCATTGTACAATTCCGGAAACCTTTTCAGATATTTCGAGAATACTTATAATGTATTGATTTTACTAAAGAAACTGCAGTAATTCTTGCAAATTGGACATAACAAAATTAATTGTTTTTTTATAATTGACATTTTATGTTGTTTGGTTTTTTCACTCTTTGCTTAAACAGTGCTATTACATAAACATTAAGTTCGTATGTACTGAATTCTGTTATTGTATGTAGGTCAACAATATTTTAGTGGTGACACTCGCGGCTGTATATTATACATTTTTGTGTTTCTTTCGTAAATTTGTATTTACATAGCTCTTAAGCGGCTTTGTTTTAAAATTGACATATGGAGAAACTTTAATGTATTAAACATATTTATGTCAGTTTATATTAATTGTATTTTGAAGTAAGACTATTCATGGTTAACTAAGGGGAAAACAAAGCAATCGGCGAAAGTTGAAAGCAGAGACAGAGGATACTGAACACGTGTCAGAGACTTGACGAGGAAAGCTTTTCTTCCTTTGGCATAGCGAGTTGATGCATATTATAGGATATTGTCGTGTAACGTTGACAGGGTCTAAAGTTATCCAAACGAATATAGTGCAACAAAGTAATTGCCAATTTCGTGCGCCTTCTTTGGTGGTTTAATAATCGCCCGTGGCTCATTAATGTCTAGTTTTGGCGCTAATAAGCAAGTTCATGTCTTCGTTCTAGACATGAAAGATAGGCTTCCCAATCAGCGTATTATTCCGTATGCTTCTTTGTTATTTACTGTGACATGAGTCATGATCCCATTCGATAGTTTATTCGGAGTTTGTTTATCTTATATACGATTTCCATCCAAAAATACCTTTGCTTGGATGCCAAGAATAAAATGGCCTTAAACAAATTTACTATTTGAGACAATAATTTATGTGCGTTTGTCACGCCATACGTTTTCATCATACATAGACTATATACTATGTATTCATAATACTTTTTATTGTCGTGCGTAATAAGTTTAGAGTGTTTAAAATGCAGATGTGAAGCAGGAAGATTGTGGTCTTCACAAAATACATATACAAAAAAGCTCAGAGATTGCAAAATCGTAATTTAAATATGCAATATAGTATGGATAAAATACACGTTTACAGGATGTATACACGTTTAAATTGTCTTATTATTTTTAATATCAGACCAATACATGCATATGAACGAGAAATATTAAATAACATATTAACTGTTCTATAATGGTACCATACATTTGAGTGTGTTTCCTTCAATTTAGTGCACACCCACTATAGTTTAAGACGATACCAACGCATGAACTCGTATTTGTTGAATAACAATACATTGTTTATAAGCGTCATGTGAACAGATCTGCACAGAGAAGTGTGGATTTATAAAGTGTACATGAATAATGTTCTACTTATGGGCGAACATATTTGTAATTGCATGAACTCCTAATGTCGTTGACTTTTTTATCATACTTCTTCTGAACTTTAGTTCTTGTTGTAATTTCGTTAACTTAATATGTTTTGATTCGGTAAGTTAAATCGTATCCGCTCGCTTTAACTACTGGTTAATATTATATGGTAAACCTCATAATGTAGAAGCCACTCTGTTTGACATATGAGCCGCGCTCCAAGCTTTTGTATAATTGTTTGTTAAACGGACATCTCTTATACGCGACAATGTTTTTAAGGCTTAAATTGTTATATGGGACAAAACCTTACGCACCACATGAATTAAGCCCGGTTCCAGATCGCGTCCCACATGATGCCGTTCTGTGCAACTGGTTATTTAGTGTACTTGTGCAAGGTAAATCATGTCCATGTAAGAGACGTCAATAAAACAAAGTGTAACGTCATGTACAACTAAATCGTTGACACGATTATTACAATTTAGTACAATTAATTTAGTTCAGATTTAAAGTGACGTAATACAATTTTACACAAAGTCATTGAATAAGTCAACTTCATTATGCGTTTACCTTTTATTTTTACGACAAAAATATTTTCGAATTCACGAGTCCTGTCGTAAGTCTTAATGTGTCTTGAATTTGATCATAACTTTTTAACACCAAATTTAGCTTTTGTTATATACTGAAACACCAAACGGTTGTCGGATGAATGAATAATAAAAGCAAATACTTAATGCAGACAACTAAATACATAAACACGTTGAATTATAAAAATCGGGCAGTAATACATCACCATAAATAAGTATACAGGGTATAAAATAATAATTGCATTGATTATCACATTATTACAAATGAAACAGGCTTATTTAAGACTTGACAATCATAATAACCATATGTCCGTTTACACAGTGAGCAAGTGTATAGAGGCTACATAAATACAGGTTTGTTAAATAAGATACATTATATGTCCCAAGAAATGCCATGGAGTACAAATGAATCAACTGATGCAATCTTGATCTTATTGATTGAATATCTTACCAAAGGTTAAATAGTTTTACTTCGTCACTCGTGGATGACTAATGTAAATATATGGAATGTGAAAGTAACGGCAGTTACCAATAGAAAATACTGTTGTTAACATTTAAAGGAACATACTTTACCGTGGTTATTGTTGTAAATGTTATGCTTGTATGGAAAAGAGTCTTATCGAGATTGATAACTCAATGTATATAGCTAAATAATCTTCTCCCCATAGCTTGTCCATAATGCATAATAGATTTGGGTGGGACATTGCCCGGAGAACGATATCAACATACATTCATCTTTGGTGGCCAACGTCAGTCACCGATGGAAATAGAGATGCTTACAAACCGAGCGTGCACGGTATTTGAAAAGGCGCTAATGAAGATTCAATAAGTGGGTCCATTAATATCCGAATAGCTATTTACTGGCTCTGGGCATTGTGTTTTATTTCACCAGACATATATGTAATTGTCGCATTACATGATGCACACAAAGTTATAAACGGAAAAAACCTTACAATGTGGATACCACATCATGGACTTAAAAAAATTAATTTCAATTTTAATATTTAATATATTTAAATTATTTCGTAATATGTTGATCACTCGACAGAATATAGTGAAGTGATATTAACTAGAGTGTATTGCCATTGTCTTTTCAACTTATACCAACACATTTAGCATCGTTAATGCTGTTTACACTCCGGGTTGCATGTTTAGGCTGCCGAGTGAAATTGCAGTCTATAAAAGAAACACTTACCGCATGGGTCTATATCTTTGCTTGAACAAGTAATTTAAATCAGCTTATTAATTCGAACACAATAAGGATGGCCTAATCAGATAAGTTAATGCCCAAACAGTGTTAAGCCTTTTAGAACAAGAACTAGTTAATGATGCGCATAGGCTGTATAAACATATTGTGCACATGCAAATTAGTTACAATGGTCTTACGGTAGATGTACATACATTATTGTAATAGGAAAACCAATACAATGCACGTTGCTTTTGTTTCCTAACGACCGAACATATTTCCATTAAATAGTATCAACATTGTTTTCGTGTTCTTAAGATACATACTCGACTTACTTAAATTACATTTTTGGCAAAGCAATACAAAAACGCGCATATAAAGCTCTGTATTGTTTTGATATTTATGAACGCAAGAGCGATTTATAACCACGTGTATATGTGAGAAAAAATTGAAATGAATGTGTCCTTTGGGAATTAATGATATTACATTGTTAACGCTCGTTGATGACTGGTATCAGTGAGACAATGATAATGACAAAGAATGGCATAAATTTTGTTTCATGTGACAATATTTCGTGATTCAATCATTCGAACCCCACGTTTGTTTCAGTTTACGATTATACATAATGAAGTTGATGGCTATCATTGCACTTTAGGCATGATCATTAATGTGGTTTATGATCTATACGGTGGTCAATTACGCATGCATTTCACTGCTTCAAGATGAACCGATTCTAATCTCACCTTTTTGCGTTCTGCTGTCTAAGTCTTAGACACATGTATGCTTTGTTGTCATTATTTTGAATGCAATGTATTCAAATGTATTACATATTGGCTTGTATACACGATCAATTCGCTTCATATCATTTGCGAAGAATACACAGTTCTTGAATTGGACACACAATAAAAATGTCGTGACTTAAATCTAGATATTTGTAATCTAGATTACTTTAAAGCCACGTTGACTATACAAACACATACTATAGAAACTATACAACAGTATATGAATATGTAAAGACAGTCATTGACCTTGACTTGGATATCTCGGATATTGAATATGAATTTAACTTGAATATGGTTGCACACTACCATAAGCGTAAAACAAATTTTAAGAATGTCAATACATAATCGCACAACTACATTCATGAAACCGAATTCGCTCCGAATCAGCAGTTCGCACTTCGGTATATTTCACAACAGAAATATGTTACATGAAATATGTTTTTCGGATCGGATCGTGTTTTATCGTGGTAGTGCTTTTCTAATTGTGAGTCAAATGTTTTTAAAAGGTCCATCAGTCTACACACAAAATACACAGTCTAGTAGGGTTGCGCTTTATAAGATAAAATGTAAGTTTACCTTTCACGTTTGGTAACAGTGTCTCCAATGCTCAAAAAGTTGATAAACATTTTTGTTTTGCATACAACTTAGAGGACAATTTAATTCACCTTATGCGGCCGTATAATGTTATACCTTATTTAGTTATATTCATTATACATTATTTGACTTTAATGTGAAGTATATTTTATTTAAACTATGTATTTCTAAAATAGGTTTCGTAACTTTCACCTTTATACAGGAACATTTAATCAAGACACATTATCCAATGGATGATTCATAATATTTTCCAAAATAGTGCTAAGTCAAACACTTATTTTACAAATAATTTTCTAATTGAAACAACTTTTACCAGTTCATGAATATATGACGAAATGTACTATGTGAACAAAAGAAAGACATTAGTGTAAATAGCATTCCAAAGGAAGATGCGAACAGTTTGCCAAACACTTTATTAGCTTTTCGGGCAGTGACAAAAAAAACATAAAATATACTTTATAAACAAAACTAGTTTTAGGTTTCACAACTATTATTTATAAGTATAAACTTGTGTAGTTGGCATTACAAAACTGTCTTGAAAAACACGATAAAAAAATACTGTATTGTAAAAGAAACAGAATTACAACTGGCTAGTTAAAGTATGTTATACAATTTAACTTCAAACTTAACGCTTATGTAATATCACTGGCTCTTAACACAACTGACTATTCTGTATTTGCAAGTTAAAGTTGACACATTATTTTCAATAACAAAATATTTTAGTTTTACAGAGAGTAATACAGCAATGTTTCATGGTAGGCAGCGGTATTGAGTGGGCATATTCAGCGACAATTAATTATTGTCATATTAAAGCAGTTCGTTATACTGCTATATATATATATCACGTTTCCTTTTGAAAGCCTGTTTTGCATGTGAAGGGTTATTTGAAAGATGCATCGCTTTGTGCCATTCAACAACATCAATCCCCCCTTCTTAGTTGTTTACATACTGTTCATTTAGATACGCCAATCGGAAGCTACTATAACAAACGGCTGGTTTGTGTTTCCATTGTGCAAAGCAGACAAACATCCTGGACGAATAATGGCAGAGCAACCTTTGTTTATCATAGCTCTTTGTTTTACACGTCAAAATTGTTGATATTATGTTGCTTTTCCGACACAAAATTTGTAACATTTCCAAAACCCATTTCGTCTTTTGAATTTACGACATTTGTGTAAGAAGAGCATATTATGTTTTTGACATTTGATTAATTGCAGTGTGATATCACATTGGTTTTACCACGAAACACCCGAAATGTAATAGAATAAACAATGAAATAAAATATTCAATTTGATCTCATACTTCCCAAATATATGTTTTTAATCACATGGTTACTTTTCAATTTTATAAAATGTGCACTTGAGTAAATAAGCTATAGTTTCTGTATATGTGTATAGTGTCATTAATATGTTAATTATGTTTGTGAAAATCAATCGTTTTATGTTTGAAATAAAAAAGCCCTTACGAAGTTATATACCATTTCAGTACAAGTATATATGTAGCATCATACTATGTTTGATGTTTAATTAAACATTTTTCACCGGAATACCGATTTAAT
This sequence comes from Dreissena rostriformis, assembly GCA_007657795.1. Taxonomy (NCBI): domain Eukaryota; kingdom Metazoa; phylum Mollusca; class Bivalvia; order Myida; family Dreissenidae; genus Dreissena; species Dreissena rostriformis. Next base: position 14,275 of record VMBQ01002525.1, on the reverse strand, counting down.
CAATACAGTTTATCAAGACGTTGCTGACGTCATCCCATCAAAATGTTACTTTGAACGACAATCGCGGGTATATNATTACATTGTTAACGCTCGATGATGACTGGTATCAGTGAGACAATGATAATGACAAAGAATGGCATTAATTTTGTTTCATATGACAATATTTCGTGATTCAATCATTCGAACCCCACGTTTGTTTTAGTTAACGATTATACATAATGAAGTTGATGGCTATTATTGCACTTTATGCATGATCATTAATGTGGTTTATGATATATACGGTGGTCAATTACGCATGCATTTCACTGCTTCAAGATGAACCGATTATAATCTCACCTTTTGCGTTCTGCTGGCTAAGTCTTAGACACATGTATGCTTTGTTGTCATTATTTTGAATGCAATGTATTCAAATGTATTACCAAGTGGCTTGTATACACGATCAATTCGCTTCATATCATTTGCGAAGAATACACAGTTCTTGAATTGGACATACAATAAAAATGTCGTGACTTAAATCTAGATATTTGTAATCTAGATTACTTTAAAGCTACGTTGACTATACAAACACATACTATAGAAACTATACAACAGTATATGAATTATTTATCAATCGAACTTCTTTAATTGTTTTAATCTTACTTTTATTAGTCATCTTCGTACATTGGTTTTGTATGCCGACGATAAAATGTTGACATAAAATCGTTTATTCGCAGCTTAACAAAATCTGAATATATTGTATACATAAACATTTATTATAATGGCATATTACTTACAAACGGACGCGAATACTTGCCTAGTTCGNGCCATGTCGTTAGCAACCCGCGATAGCTCAGCTGGTAGAGCGGAGGACTGTAGTGGTATGTACAACTGTCATCCTTAGGTCACTGGTTCGATTCCGGTTCGCGGGACCCTTTTATACTATCAAGCAAATTATGATTAATAAAACTTAAATCATACCGAATTGTTTTCACTGATTTTGTCACAAAATAAAGCGAAACCATCTCATAACCATGATTTTGATCGTAATCTTTATCAATAAAAACAGCATCATTATCACCACCATCATCATCATCACCACCATCATCAAAAACATATTAATCATCATCAAGATCATCATAATCATGATCATACTCATAACAATCACCACCAACATAACATCATTGCCGTTATCATCATCATCACCACCATCGCAATAAGCATAACTATCGTTATCATTCTCATAGTCATCGTCATCATCACCAACGACTTGGTCATCAACATGGTCGAATTCGTCAGATGACTAACATGCAAACGCTGATGTCATTGACGTTTCAACTAGATGGCAGCTTTTGTTCACGAGCATTACATTGATTGTTGAGGAGATTACACACTCATAATGGTTACCCGCGATGAGGGGCATGTAATTGATTAGCTATATTTGTGTGTTCACTTTATTACGGCTTGTGCGTCGTTTATGCACGGTGTTAAGATCAATTTGAAATACTGAACAATTTCCAATATACTTGGTGCGAAAGGTCATTGCTTCATGCCACATGACTGTTATGGTCGAAACAGCAAGAATAATTACAGTCAAAACCCGATGGCTTGAACGCGCCGGGACCGACAACAATAGTTCGAGCCATCCGGAATTCGAGCCATCCGATTTATAATTTACTTGTGTTTACTAACACAAGTCTGCAACAAATTGGTACCTCCAATTGAAGAGTATTAATACTTCCTTATCTCCGTACTACTTTCTGCTTTTGAATGAATAAGAACCAAATATATACTTATTATTTTTATTAACCAATATGTTAAAAAAGATACACATTCAAACAGATGTCATATAGTAAATTATATATACATTCAAACAAATATCATATAATAAATTATATCAGCACGTTTTTACGTTTTAAACTTACGGGTACATGTAACAGCGCACTAAGAAACAAAACTTGCCATAACTACAGACGGAAAAACGCCATATTTTCGACAAAATCAATTACTATTTACTCAAATCAATTAACGATTGAGTCGATGACATATTTGCAACCAGAGTGACATCAATTATAGCGTGCCTTTAATTAAAAGGTCCTAATCGATTAAGAGTGTTATGCGACCCGAAGCGAGTTCGAGCCAACCGAACTAAAGAACGTGTGAAAACTTTGTCCGGGACTCGAAGTTCGAAACATCCGACAAAAATTTATATGAATATATAGCAATAAAAAATCGGTGCTTCGAGTTCAGTTCGAGCAAACCGGAAATTCGAGCCATCGGGTTTCGACTGTAAAACTTGAACATCTGGGTACAATGGCATTTTATACTATGGCATTTCATACCATTTTAAAAATAGCATATAAACATGTTTTTTGCCCAATAACTATATTTAGTATGGCCGTTCCGAATTTAATTTGGTTATGCCAAATTGAACGCTATGAAACGAAAATAAATTGAGGCTAATTATAGCTCTTCAAAATAAATATCGCTTCTTATGACATACCAAAGTGCGATATAATTTACATTTTTTAACTTCGTATAATCAATATATTTTGATCAGTGAACTTCGTTTTGACACCCTTTCGACTTACGCACTTACAAAGAACACAGTAAATTGCACAACATTCTGTAATTGTGTGTTGCAACTTTTGCGGCATATCGTTAAAAGAAAGAAGCATGAAAAAGTGAGTGCGTCCACATACGCTCACCTTTTAACCTAAATAAGTGATGTCCTTTTGTAAAGGAATTGGAATTTTCATAATATAAACACGGCAATTACGGGATATGAAAAACGTGGATATAATTCGGATACACAATTTACCTAAAAAAAATGTCATTCAGATTTTTTTTTCCATTAAGTTTTGTTATAAAATTAAGGAAATAGTTGTCGTATCATGAACTTAACATAAATATTCTTCAAAATGTTAAACAGCAGTTACGTAGATCCGTCTCATAACTAGATCAAGCTGTTTTACAGATTAAATTTAACTCTGTTCTTCTTACTCCGGTTGTCTATAAACTGTTTGTATCATGACTGTGACAGCAATCGTCGGCAGATTTTTTAAACAGTCATTCATGTGTCTTCAGCGAAACAATACAAATAGAAAATTAGAACCCAACTGAGTGCGCAAAACAATTGCAATAGGCACTGAAGCAAATTCAATTGTATGACCCATCATTCACGCAAGTCAAACTTCTGGCTCTAGCTTAGCTCATCAATTATGTTCCAACACACTGATGCTACTCATCATCGTCGAACTCAAAGATGTAAATTAACAGGGAGGACACAAAACAACATAGAACAATGGAGTCTATTAAATTTCAATATGTTCTACTACTTGACCTTATTTTGTGTCGTTTAATAACCAAAATCAAAGTTTAAGAAGTAATTACCGAAACATTAAGGTGTATCTGCCTGCCCTAAATCTGTTTTGTGCATGTCGAAGAAAGTTTTTCTTCCTTTGTCGTAGCGATTCTATGCATATTATCATTCTAGAATATTGTCGCGTTAATGTTGAAGAGAAATTGAAACAATGTATTCTTAGCGCGAACAATTCGTCCATTATTCGGCAATTTATAACCCGCCAGACTTCCTTAAGCATCATAAATCCTAATGTCGCCACTGTGACGGGTTCTTAAGTTGTCCTCCCGAATCGAGTGGCACAAAGTAATCGCCAATTTCGTGCGTCTTCTTTGGTAGTTTAATTATCGCCAGTGGCTCAGAAATGCCTAGTTTTGGCGCAAATAAGCAAGTTCATGTCGTCGTTCTATCCATGACAAAGGTTTTCCAATCAGCTGATTATTCCGTATGCTGCTTTGTTATTTAATTTTATTTAAGTCACGATCCCTTAAGTTATATAAGGAGTGTGTGAATTCGATTTACGATGTCCAACAACAGTACATTTTCTGTATTGCGAATAATACAACTCATCTAAACAGACACAATATCTGAGGAAAATAACTGAAATGCGTTTGTCATGCCATACGTCCTCATCAAATATGTTAGCTAATACGTATGTATATTTAATAATATGTATAATTATATACAAGTATTTTGGACAGCAATGTAATACTTACACTGCTTATGTACACTATGGTGTCAAAAAACTACTTTTGTAAATGTTAAATCACATATATTAAATGACTTGTTTACTGACGTGACGTATTTTTAACGTTGCCGACGTTATTTGAATACACATATAGGACTGCTTAGTAAAACAATCGCAGCCAACACAAACGCCCATAAGGCATTTTATAATATATTTTAGTAATGTTTTACACCGAACACAAGGTAGTGTATGTGATAAATGTACATGTTACACGCTGGATTGATTCCTCAATGCAATATCCATTCAGATGAACACGATGCAAATATCTTATAGAAACCTTGTAAAATTTACCTCATCGGAAATGGGTTTTTTATATTGAATTTATATCATGCTTAACAACACTATTTGCATCATATATTTAGATACACTGTTGTGTTGAATTACTACGAGTCATATAATTAACTGACTTTTTCCAGAATTTGTGATCACCTATGCGGCCATTAATAATGTCCTTTTATGAGTTATTGTGTACATATTGCATATTATTACAAACACCTTTCGACATTAAACCATTTTAAGTAAATACAAACTATATTTTCGCGTTCGAAATTCGACAGAATCACGTGTCTGTCTATTGTAGATCTAGTTTTATGAACTCTATGATAGTCAACAGAGCACAATTTAAAGTAACAAAATATGTGTATGGGTGATTAGTTAAAACCAACAAAACTCGAAACCGTTATTAATGAACTTATAAATATGCAGTTTTGAAGAAACATGATGCGTCATAAATATTTTCGTATGCAACATGTAATGATGTTGAAACGGTCCATATATTATAATTCATATATCGTTAATGGTTTTGAGTCGAAAAGTCAGAAGAAGTATTTTTTTACAAATATTGAAAAGAAGTATAACTATAATAATGAATAGTGCTATTATAACGAAAACAATTAAACGGAACCAAGCAAACGGAGACTATTATATTTGGAAACATGTTACGACCTGTGACATAAAACCGATAGTGTACTAATGCAAGAGTTGAATCAACGTTGAATGTGTGAAACTGCATGACAATGAAAATGAATATTACGCAGAAACATGACGTCTGATTTGTTAAAAGTCACCAACAATTTTGANGCCCACGCTAGTCATATGTTTGTTAATTAATGTTACTACCTTAAATATAAATAAAAACAAATCGAATATTAACAAAACGACACACTATAATTTAAAGACGATTTCCATACTTCATAACTTAACGCACTATCCCAGTATTTTTCTACCTTGAATGTTTTGCGTAGTAACATCATAATCATGTTATTTAATTAAGCAAGTTAAGCCCAGAGCTTGACGACTTTACCAATTGACGTTTATTTATTGTGAAAGGATTGGTATAGCTATATTTATTTATGTCACTGAACACGCTGTTCTTTAGGGAGCGTCGCAAATTGGCTATCTCTCCTGCTGTGACATTTCTTGATTTTAATCATTATTCTAAACTTGCTTATTTCAAGAACCAAAACATTATCGACTGTAATTGCAATGTGGAATATTTTATAAGCCACTCCATATGTAATCAACTGCTTATTGTAAAAGATTAAGAACTGTGTTACTCTAAACACAATCATTAACTGTTAAACAGTGCCTATGCTTTGACAACCTGTTGTTTACATATGTGAAAGAATTATTTCGGTAGAAGTGATCTGCCATTATCAACAAGTAAATATCGCTTAGTACAAATGGACGGTTTTTATATAAGAAGCGCTTCATCAATATATAGATATTTTGAAACTCCACAAACATTAACAGGAGATAAACTCGTTATAATCAATGTCAGTCGTTTAAGGCAAGTGCATATAAAAAACAAGACGATGCATGAAAACACGGCATTAAAAATAACGGCCTTTGCAGCAACCGTGCGTATGTTTGTGTAATATGTCGGCTGCTCTGTGTTATACTCTTTTGGAGTTGGAACTATACAACATGTTTTTATGAGGGCGATAATTAATTTGTTAGCCCATGCAAGCATTGCATTTTTCTAGGCAGCCCAAACTCGTTTTATATTTACGTCAGAGAAAATAGATGTAAATATAAGAATACAACGCGCACGTGTTCATACAATTCGTTTTGTAAGACGGATTGGTCGGAGTTATTTACTCGCAGTTACACAGTTTGCCTTCCACCCATGTCAGCCTGCCAACTTATGATGACAACGTTCTCACAATTATTGAACAGTTTTGTTACGAGTAATACTTTGTTTAAATGAAATATTCTGGTTGCTTCATACTGATTTGTTTTTTTTGCAAGCCATAATGCCATGTGACACAAAATTAAAATTATTGTATGAATATATATATAAATATATATATATATATATATGAGGAGAAAGATATGTGTGAACAAACAGATACACAGACATACAAACAGACATTCATATTCCCATTGGAGACTTCGGCGTGTGCACCTTGCTACGGTGCAGAATGAAGCATACATACTATGAAATCCCCATCCCCCAAAGAAGATGGTTCATACATAGTTATATACCCCACCCTAACACCGCAACACATCTTGACGTGGGAACAATTTTTTACATACACAGAAGGGACAATTTTACATACATAAACACTTATTTACAAACATGAAACCATAGTTGTATTAGGGCACGATCCGATCAGGATTCTTAAATACCCTAACACTACGCTAACACTACGTTAGAAACAACGCGAAATCCGTTGGATCTAGAAGATACAGTGAAATTATGTGTATTTGTTTTTAAAGGGAGATACTTATATTTCACAACAACGTCATTTCCTTTTTACCGGGATCTATTATAAGATACTCGTTCACAGTCGATAATTTATATACGGGGAGAAAGATATGTGTGAAAAACCAGATACACAGACATACAAACAGACATACATATTCCCATACATACGGTGCAGAATGAAGCATACATACTATGAAATCCCCATCCCCCAAAAAAGATGGTTCATTAATAATTATATACCCCACCCTAACATCGCAACACATCTTGACGTGGGAACAATTTTTTACAACACAGAAGGGACAATTTTACATACATAAACACTTATTTACAAACATGAAACCATAGTTGTATTAGGGCACAATCCGATCAGGATTCTTAAATACCCTAACACTATGCTAACACAATGTTAGAAACACCGCGAAATCCGTTGGATCTAGAAGATACAGTGAAATTATGAGTATTTGTTNACATACACAGAAGGGACAATTTTACATACATAAACACTTATTTACAAACATAAAACCATAGTTGTATTAGGGCACGATCCGATCAGGATTCTTAAATACCCTAATACTACGCTAACACTACGTTAGAAACAACGCGGAAATCCGTTGGATCTAGAAGATACGATGAAATTATGAGTATTTGTTTTTAAAGGGAGATAATTATATCTCACAACAACGTCATTTCCTTTTTTTTCCGGGATCTATTATAAGATACTCGTTCACAGTCGATAATTTATATACGGGGCGAAAGATATGTGTGAACAACCAGATACACAGACATACAAACAGACATACATATTCCCATAGCTACGGTGCAGAATGAAGCTTCCAAACTATGAAATCCCCATCCCCCAAAAAAGATGGTTCATTAATAGTTATATAACCCACCCTAACACCGAACACATCTTGACGTGGTAACAATGTTTTACAAACACAGAAGGGACAATTTTACATACATAAACACTTATTTACAAACATGAAACCATAGTTGTATTAGGGCACGATCCGATCAGGATTCTTAAATACCCTAACACTATGCTAACACTATGTTAGAAACATCGCGGAAATCCGTTGGATCTAGAAGATACAGTGAAATTATGAGTATTTGTTTTTAAAGGGAGATAATTATATTCCACAACAACGTCATTTCCTTTTTTCCGGTATATATATATTCCACTTAACAAATATCACCTTGTTTAATCTTGCATTTCATGTATGTACATGTTTAATCTGATATACTCAACCTAGTGTAAATAATATGTTCTTGGTTTGTTGCGTATTTCACTGACCTGGATAACTGTCATAGAATTAAGTTGCTATGATGATAAGAATGTTATCTATTTCTCATTTGATTTAGTCCATGTGTGTTTTTCTACAAGCTCTACTGTTGTATATGCTTAACAGAGTTTAGTTTCTGGCATCGTGTAAATGTTTTAGTTGTATGGTACCTAGTACGATGAAGTATGTTTAATTAATGTAGGGACTCGTTTTACTATTAGAAACAGTATCTCCATAGATATACCACTAGAAACATTTGTTTCCATAGATAAACACTCTATACTGTGTCTTCATTTCATTCAAAATGGTGTAATATCTTCACATATTTTAACTAAAGGCAAAACTCCATGTTCAATGTTTTTCAACCCAACGTTTGCTTTTTTGACAAACAACCAATGACAAAACAATGAGGCTAGTGACATACATAAAGACCAATTGATACAATTAAGGCCAACGCATAAAAAGGTTCAATACAAAGCCTAGCATTGGTCGTTTAAACCTCTCATGGTGCTCATAGCTATACACAAAGCATTAACATGTAAATAACATTAACCTCGTTGATTTCAATTTCAGATCACAATGCTATAAATACAAATAGGTCACACTTCGTTTCTATACCTGTAGTTTTATTACCTTTATTGTATTACTGTGACGGTTTTCATACTGATGCGTGCAGAACTGACAGACTTTGCAAAAATGGCAACATTTCTTAACATCATTACTATGAGAATGTTGCTAAGGTTTTTCAAGTGTAATAAATATTTTCTTGCTTCACTTGTACAAATTTCCAGCTTTATAACACTTTCAGGCAAAAATTGGATAATTCGACTTCAGGCTCGTTAAACTTTATAAATAATGTTTATTGTATGTGTGTACTGTTCATATGTAATTTAATGTTATTATTTATCATCTGCACAACAAGATATGCTTGCAAAATTGAATAAGTCGTTAACCAGATTCGATGCATATCGTTGACCCATATCATGATATCATTCATGCAAACATTATTTTTGAAATGGTGGTTACTTCGATACTTGATCAATAACACAATTAGAGTTCTTTACAATTGCATTTCATTTGTGTTGTCCGGTGCAAACACATTCGCGTAAAGCAGACATTANGGTTTTTTACGGTGGCTGCGCGGCATCGCAGTGATCACGGGTGTTCCCGATAAAGATAGCGTGCAATCGCGGCGCTTTCGGGTGTTCGCCGAACACCGCGGTCAGTAGCGTGTCCGCCCCCCGCGAAATGTCACCCGCAGGGAAAAGTGAACACCGCGGACAGGCGTTTTTGTTTAAGTACGCGGTGCCTGTACTGTAGTGACGTACATAAACACCAATTGATACAATTTAGGCCAACACATAAAAAGGTTCAATGCAAAGCCTAGCATTGGTCGTTTCAACCTCTCATGGTGCTCATAGCTATACACAAAGCATTAACATGTAAATAACATTAACATCGTTGACTTCAATTTCAAATCACAATGCTATAAATACAAATAGGTCACTCTTCGTTTCTATACCTGTAGTTTTATTACCTTTATTGTATTACTGTGACGGTTTTCATACTGATGCGTGCAGAACTGACAGACTTTGCAAAAATGGCAACATTTCTTAACATCATTATTATGATATTGGAGAATGTTGCTAAGTTATTTCCAATGTAATAAATATTTTCTTGCTTCACTTGTACAAATTTCCAGCTTGATACCACTGTAGGCAAAAAATGGATAATTCAACTTCGAGCTCGTTAAACTTTATAAATAATGTTTATTGTATGTGTGTACTGTTCATATGTAATTTAATGTTATTATTTATCATCTGCATGACAAGATATGCTTGCAAAATTAAATTACTCGGTAACCAGATTCGATGTATATCGTTGACCCATATCATGATATCATTCATGTAAACATTATTTTTGAAATGGTGGTTACTTCGATACTTGATCAATAACACAATTCGAGTTCTTTACAATTGCATTTCATTTGTGTCGTCCGGTGCAAACACATTCACGTAAAGCAGACATTACTTGGAAATCCCCACTAATATGATCATTATTTTTTATTCGACACATATACACAAGTTTTTAGTTCTGAAACAAATTCGAAAAAACGTGTCGGGATATGCATACTGCTTAGCATTACTTTGTATTTCATTGAAGTGAACACGAATCGATCCATCTAAACATTTTTTAAATCTTTTTTATTTAACTTTTCGCAACCATCGTCATGTATTTATTTAATATTCAGACGATATATATTTTAAACATAAACATTGATTATATTTCCATAGTACTAACGCAAAGACTCGAATACTTGCGTAGTTCGGTCATGCTTAAAAACCATTATATTAAATCAAACTATATATGTCATTAAATGCAAGTACATTTACATCTAATTTGTGTGAGGACATTTGGATAAAGGTTTATTTTACATGTTTACATTTTCATTATATTGCATAAGACGTTGTACCCGATCAAGTGGTTATAAGTATGCAATATTCACTTAAAAATACACTTTTATTTAGTGTTGTAGTCTGGAGGTCATTAAGTGTATATGCATTGTTTACGATATACTGTATTTAGAGTTACCACTTGTGCATGAACAAATAAAATGTAAGAACAAAATAAAAGTCTAGTAAGAGAGTCTCAATTGCCTCTATACATAAAATATTTGTAAACAAGAAACAGTTTATATGCTAGAATATGGTTTGTGGATAACAAAACAACACTTGTTATTGCAAAACTGAATAGAAAAAGTGTAACACATCCTTACAAATAATCAAGACGATATTCAACGTCGGTATGCTTAAATAAAATACCAAACTTTACAATAAAATGCCTGTTTTACATCAAATAGCAAATANAACACTTGTTATTGCAAACCTGAATAGAAAAAGTGTAACACATCCCTACAAATAATCAAGACGATATTCAACGTCGGTATGCTTAAATAAAATACCAAACTTTACCATAAAATGCCTGTTTTACATCAAATAGCATATAATTAAATTTAAAAAACAGATGGTTCGATGGAGAGGATAAGAAGAATGCGTTCGTTGGCATTTATCATATAAATTGTTATCTGTCAAAGATTCCTATCACCACTGAGTATTGTAAATTGCATTAGCGGCGAAATTCAGTGCAAGGAAAAAATATTGTCTAGCGCTGCGCAGTTTTGTCCATCGACGCCAGTGTTCTGTCGATGTTAATGGATATCAATATCATTAATACGCATGTGTGAGCTTTATTATCGGATAGAATCATCAAATGAGCATGAATAAGAGTGCTGAAGGCTAATCGCATCGATTCCCTCTTTACGCGTTTAAATGTCCTGGCCTTTGAATGATGTGTATGAATGGGTTTTTTTTTTGTATTTCTGTAGCAACGATTACGAAAACTGGGCAATGTATGCAGACGATCTATTTCTTTTTGCAAGTTTTAATATGCGTAAAATGTCAGTTTACTGATCTAGCAATGAACAATAATAAAAGTTGCTGAAAGCTGATATTGTATATTATAAGGCTCATGACCTTATGTCTAAATATACGCGACACAACTTTATTCTGTCAAAAAAAATCGTTTCATGCCATTAACGTGCATACTTATACACAGGGGGGCCAAGTCCACTCATTTGATTCAAGAAGCAGGCTTCGTTACTTTATCATTATTTTAAACATAAAACATCGTTATAAGCATATATGAATGGTAAATATTTTCTGTTCAGAAATTATGTAGAGTCCATAATATATTGTTCGTAGAACATTCTTCATACCGTCTGAATCCTCTATAAGTGAATGTCGATTTCTTCTGTTTTCTATTAGTTTCGTTCTTGTGTATCCTTTCATAACATGACTTAACAATCCCGGTTGACGGGAAACGTGAAAGCTCAATAAATTACCATGTCACATAAATGTCATGCTTGTCTTGAAATCTTTACTTCATTTGGTGAAGAGACTCAATTTGGTTCGTATTTCCGAAAAAGGCGTCAAACAAATCTGGTATTATAAAAAGTTGCATTGATTTACTTACAAACATGTTTAAAGACTGTGCATTATTACACAGTTCACACATTCATTTACAATTAATCTTATATTTCAGTATCACGTGCAAAACTGTAAGGTATGTGGGGTTTTCATGTTATTCCTAGTATGTATGGTATTTACGTCAGTCAAGGGTGGATAAGTAAGACAGGATATATTTTGAAAATCATTGTTATATTTCATTTAACAATTACACGCATGCAACAGCAACTATCTGACACTTATACGAGTCTTATAGTATGGTTCCAACCAAATGTTTGTTGGCGAGTAACCGAGCAACAGTTTCACAGTTTTTTAACTGCGAGAAAATAATTTATACTGACACATTGTATTTTACTCGTTCGTGTTAGCGATTTGTCGTTTGGAAAGTTCACTTCTTAAAAAAAAAAAAATGACACACATTTAGGCAGATTATCTCAAAGCACCGTTATGTCAAAACAAACCGTTAAATGACAACGGGTCTGTTAAAATTAGCCTAAGCGTTAAGATTGAGTGCCGCAAAATAACTCTGAATAACTTTTACGGCCAGTCTAAAGACAGTTTATGTGGTTTAATTTAATTTAGGTCTACACCTCAGTTAACTGCAAGTGTAATTTTCATAAATTGGATACTTATAAACATAATTGCTCATGAAATTGTGACTATTATTGTTTAATTATGTTAAGTGAATATATCCTTTGTATTGAAGTATTGCATCGATATAACTATAATGATAATTAGTTTATATAACGTATTGAAATTAGGGAAACCCCGTAACTATAAATATATCTCTTTAAAATCAAACGATTTTTGACAGTTCATGTTTTACTAAAAAAAAGAGTGTTTTAATTTGTTTTCTTTATATGAAAAAATAACGTGTATTGCAATAAAAAAAACAAGCTTCTTTCCTGACCGTTGCTCCTTTAATCCCATGAAATGGTGCCGAATCTTTATATAATTCAACTATTCTCAAATTCTGGTCGTTGGCGATAGCTGTATCGGGAATGGTTTCCTGACTAGTTTCCTCCTTTCAATGTGTTGATTTTTTTATATAGACCATGCTGTCCTATTTAAGGTCTTGCAATTTATTACTGCATTCATCTGAAGTTCTAATAACAATCTCTTATGCAGTTCTTTGACAAGTTTCCATTTTCATTAGTTGTTTACCGTGTGTGAAAATATATTGGTAAATATTGAAAAGAATCTCTTGTTTAACAAGCTCCTTAACAAGCTCTTCCAACTTAAGAATTTCAGAATAACTAAAATTAACAGTTCATTTTTTCAGTAGAAGCATTGTCCGCTGTGTTGAAACCGTTTTGGATACCAGGAACAGGAAGTGAAGTTTGGACTGGATTGTTGCATTAAACACAGACGTAAAAGTCTTATCGTTACGTAAATTAACTCTAGCGTTAAAACTGTTTGAGTTACATGAAGTAAACGGCTGATTAAATTACGCTGCCGTAGGGTACATTTTATACTACAATTTGTAATTATAATAATTAAGCATTACAAAATTTAACTCCTTTAAATAGACATACAGAAACATCTGAACATATGAATGCCCGTGTTAATTAAAGTTATTTTGGACAAATATATTGCCCCACAATGCCGAATAACAGAAAAAAGACCGGGACAAATTGCTTCTTTATATGTGAAAGCTCTTCCAAAAACAAAGAATATAAAAAGGTTACGTGTGTACCTCGTCATGAAAAGAAAACAAACAATCAAAGGTGTTTTAATAAAAAATAAGTTGAAACCCCAGTTGAATAAGCAGGGGATGATAGTTATCTTCGCATAAATGTCATTTATTTGAGGCAAGTGACGAGCTGCAATACATGTAAACACAGGACAAAAACACAGGACAAAAACAGACACCAAAACTTAATGATTTTTGGAGAAATATTTTGGCATGTTTAATAATGCAGTCATTGATATGTTAGTCACGAAATTTTACTAAGTAGTTCAAAGTGCTATGCAAAAACAAACTGGTGCTCCTTTCTTTCCGACTTCCGTAAATAGTTCTCCGTTGACAAATCTTTGAATTGCGTGCTTGTTCTTTTTTTTTATAATCTTAAACTTTGTCGAATGGAAGTAAGATATCTCGACAGACATTCATAGCAATTGCACAATCTCATTTGCAATGAATTGCTTTTCTGTCAGATGTCGTCGACTCTA
>VMBQ01002524.1:56108-132743 GCA_007657795.1 Dreissena rostriformis | reverse complement strand
AAACTGTATTAGTATATTTCTATGTTTGCTGAATACTTAAAGTGAATATGGTCAGAACCGTGCATCTTAGTTAAAAGATAAACAATGCTTGATTATTAATACATTCATTGAAGATTAACATCAAACAATAGAAACAATTTATAGATATAGTTAAAAAGTGATATACACTGCACACGTATTCGTGTTTATGTTTATATCGTGTAATTGTTTTCAACAAACTAAGTGGAGAACATGTGTTATAGCTGTCCAATAAACTTCTATCACACGGACTGTGTCACATGGAGTTTTTAATTGGGTAAAATGTTTAATAAAATAGTTATATATAATCCTTCGTTTTCTTCATAATTGGTGTCGTCCCAAACAGATAACACAATCCAAATTAAATCCTAGAAACGTTTTTCATTAACTGAAGATCTCACTTTTTGATTTAAAAAAATCAGTGTATTACCTAGTAAAATATGTTTTTTAAAAGTTCGTCAGACAATCAATTTATTACATTATATACAACTTGTGTTTTAATGTTTTCCTCATATAAAGAAACGCGCACGGCGTTAGTATTAATATACGCCTTTGAAATTTGTGTTTACATAAGATGGTTGAAAACAGCAATATATGTGTCTCAGTAAGTTGATAAAAACTTTTTGACTCTAAGTTTGTCAGCGACGTTTACGAGATTTTAGACAGTGATTTATGGCGTGCGAATTCTTCTATGTGCGTTTTATAGAAAGTTGATGTCCTTTCTCGGAATTTGTATATAATGGAACTAATTTCAGAACAAACTCCAGAACTACAATGCTTTCAAGGGAAAATTATTTTAAAGCACCTATTACTGGAACGTTATGACTGTAATTGGATTATTAATATTAAATTTGCTGAGACAATACACGAAGTCCATGCTTTTAGCATCCCTAAGTTGTGTATGAACGGTATGATTCGAATTGCCTATTAATTAGAAAATACACATGGCTTAACCTAGTATCACAGCCTTGAAACAGTCAGTGGCAACCACTTTTCGGTGTCCTATTTAACCTTATCAACTATCTACATGTATGTTATTAGAATTGCACCGCTATCATCATAACATTGCAAATCGTAGAAAAGTAATGACATACATACTCATTTATTATGAGGAACAACACATTAATCAGTATCATTGCAATACTATGAACACTCAAATTTACAATAATATAATGTACTGTGTAGTTTGGTTTATAATACACACATTTGCCGATATTTTGTAGTGTAGAGTGGTGTAATACTTTTCGATAAATATACCGATTCTTGCACACCAATTAAACTTTTAATACAACATTTTATTTTACCTCAATTTAATGCACTAGGATTGACATGTTTGTTGTTAATGTGAAATGGCTGATTCAACGTTAAAAAAAACTCAACAACATGTGTCACTAACAACCAAACCCAAAAGGATTCACACAATATATCGGCCATCTTTACACATGCTTTTTCACGAACATGACACTAATACTTAGTCAATATACTACGCAATTGCAATTCTATTGATTGAGTTAGGTATATACATATAACTTACATTTTACAGATAATGATTATGACATTTTTAATTCAACATGATAAATATTTTTGAAAAATAAAACTGCATATCTTAAGAGACATTCTTGTTGACATTCGATGGTGTTTTATTACAGACAAAGAAATATATTCAATAAAAGACAATACCTGAACTACGACATTTAACATACAATATTTATTAAAGCTATGGTAACCGCCTTAAACAGTCAGTTCAAAGCACAATTTTAAACCGATTTATGTTTAATCTAACCTCGCACTTAGCCTAAAATTTATCTCATAACACACAAGTGTAAATAGACATTAACAAAGTAGCAATTCAAATTTAACTGCAATAAAATATATTAATACTTCAATTCGATCCGATTTAATTACAATTTAATTACTCAAATGGAGAACAAATATTCCAGATATACTTGAAGAATGTCTCACGATTTATTAACTAAACATCATTTATTACCATATCCAGATCATTGGCATGCATCTAAGACAGAAATCGTTATACAGGATTAAGAAAACGCCATTATACAGCTAGGGTTTATATATCATTTTCATATTTGGTAAAACATAAAAGCATTATATGTGTATTGCAATGATACATTGTAATGAGAAACAAAAACAAAAAAATAATGTATTAGAAAATAAACGTACATGTACGCACTGTTTGACACTCCCTCATACCTTGTTCCAATCTGTTCCTACATGTCAATAACATATAGGTTTTTTGTTAAATGAATCAAACCAAATGAAGTTTTTGCAAATGCACTTGCAAATCAGTTGTAAACATATTTTATTCGCAGTTTTCCTAACGCAGTGCACACAATGAAAACTACTAAACAAAAGTACAAATTGTCTCTTGGTTGATACCAATTACTTCCAACTCAATAATGTTTTCGTAAATGTATCTCCGGCTAAAACAGACACATTACAATTTTCCAAAGGATATTGGCACAAGTTATCTCATCACAGATAGAATAATATGTGCCACTGTTTCATTTATACAACTCACTTGCGGTATGACCTGTACAAAATCACATACTTGATCTTAACATATCTAACTTTTAGAGCTTAAGAATTACATTTGATGGACGTGTATAGAGTGGTCATACTTCTTTGTATTCCTATAACAATAAAACCTTTCCTGTTATCGTTTAACTAGATGCCTAATACGTTCGATACCATTTCACTTATAATATGTGTGCAATATTAGATTCACGCGTAACGATTTGCCATTACTAAAGCCATATAAGGAAAACTGCCCTGCCCCCCTGGTGGCCATTTTTTTTCAACCAACCATAACCATTTTAAAATGTTCAAACCCAGCCGAGCTATTGTTAGAACACATGTTCTGATTACGTTTCATAAAGATTGCAGAATTAATGTGACTTTTAGAGTGTTAACAAGGGTTTACTATAGCCATATAAGGAAAAATGCCACGCCCCCATGGCGGCAATGTTTTTCAATAAACCGGAATCATTTTTGAACTCATCCAAGATATTACTGGAACACATGTTCTGACCAAGTTTTGAAGATTGGACATAAAATGTGGCCTCTAGAGTGTTCAAAAGGTAAATGTTGACGCCATACCACGGACGACGGACAAAAGGCGATCACAAAAGCTCACCATGAGCACTTTGTGCTCAGGTGAGCTAAAAACTAAGTATTGCAGTATATAAACAAGTGTTACTCTAACAGTAGGGCAATGTTTTTACAATTATATATTGTGAAGATATTTTAAACCAAACATTACAATAACATACCTGTTCCTTCAGCGCACATCCCAAACACATGGCACATTCTTGGTGCCGCAAAGTAGATTGGTCCCACATGCATAGCTTGATGAGGGTAGTGCACACACTGGGCAAAATCCCCTGAGTAGTGTAGTGTGGCATCTAGTGAACATGGTTCTGCGCCTGTAAACAAAATGCACCAAATTGTATTAAGTGAATTTTAGTTTTTAGACATATTTCATTATATATACATATTTTTATAATTGTTTCCCAACATGTACAGCTAGAAGCAACATTTAAATGAATGTTCAGCATTTAATATATAACATGTGCATGGCAAATTTCATAAAGTGCTGTGGTTCATCTTTCAGGACAAAGCACAAAAAAAACGTCACATGAGGTACCTTATTTGTATAACATATATAAGAATACTAGTTAATTAGAATTAATTATGGAGATAAAACTTTTCTATTAAAAAATCCTCATTTTCCAAGACCTTCAAAAAACATCTGTAGTTCTGCACTCAGCTTTACTTCAAAGAACCTGGTCCTTGAAGAGTTGGCTTTCCCGGTTGGCCTGTTCAACAAGACATGTATAGTCACTTAGTATAATTAGTATATTGTGTATATCTTCATCTGACAGATAAGCGCTGGTTTTTATTTTGCCAATGAATGTTTGACATTGTACACAAACATCTGTCCCTCTTGTAGCTACTGCAATGTGGGGCATAAGGAATTCCATGTTTTTCTAAATAATTTTAGAGGCACAACTCTATAGTTTGCTTCCTTTGCACTCTTCATATATAAGTCATAAATGTAAGTTACATTTTGTTACATGCATGTACAATGCGTATTTATATACTCCATAACTGTGATTTATATTGATTGCTGTAATTCTTGTTTTGCCAAATAAATTTACATTTTCATATCTCCCTTTTTACACCCTTTATATACTATTCACAAATTGGAATTTCAGCTAAAACAAATCAAGGATCTTATATACAATAATATATGTATAGGTCCCTGAACAAATGCACTGATTATCTTGCGGGCCGTTCATGTAGCAAAAAGCAAAAAACAATTATCATCTAATCAGCCTGCGTGGTAGCACACAATTTTAAGTACATGTAGTACACGGTGCATAACCAGATCGGTCACCCTCTTGGATGAAACGCTATATCGGTATCCCTCTCGGATGCAGTACCGGTTATTCTCGGATAAAAACATGGTTCTGTGTGGATGGTAATCCACCAAACAACAATTTATTGTTAAAATGGGACATGGGTCATTCAAAGTAAGTATTGCACGGACAATAAGAACCATTTGGCTTTGTAGTTATATGTTTCTTTTCTTTGTTTTGTTAGTGATTACTTATATATAAGCAACACAGTCGAGGGATGTTCCGCTATTATATATGAGTTGTCTTATTGTTACTGGTTTTTAGCGTGTATTATGCAAATATCTGATCGCCTTGATTTGATCGTCTACTTTCTGTTCCTATGAAGCACGGGTATCCCTCCCAAATATGTGATTATACCTTAACAGGCAACCTCTCGGATGGAGTTGGTCTTACTGTTGCTCAATACGATTCAGAAACTATTAAAAAAAAAACGACTGACAATCCGTTTTAAATATCAATTATTGAATGATTTTAATAATAAAAATAGTTCAAGCATTTACATAATTTAGCTAGTCATTGTAATATGTTATTTAAGGTTTGAGGTGGAACAAATCAAACTCTGCAGTGTCTTATCAGTAACGCGTCGTTAAAGCTAATACGTTTTCAATGTCTATTTTACCTTTACATTAAACAAATAAATGATACACTATGCATTTGTAGGACATGCGTTTGATTTTTCCAGAAAGACGACACAAAAACCAGGGCAGCCAAAGAGATCAGACGTATAACAGCCCTCTGGCGTGGCAAGAGGGTGTCAGTGTCAACCCGTGTGCTTACACCACAAGTGCAACAAAACAAAACTTCTGCCTACCAGAAGACTTTGCATTGAACTACAGGAACTTGATTGTATAATGAACTGTACTTGAGCAATTTGAGGAATTTAACATTGAACTTGCAGAAAAATATATGTTTTCGTCTCTCTCTCTCTCTCTCTCTCTCTCTCTCTCTCTCTCTCTCTCTCTCTCTCTCTTTCTCTCTCTCTCTCTCTCTCTCTCTCTCTCGCTCTCTCTCTCTCTCTCTCTCTCTCTCTCTCTCTCTCTCTCTCTCTCTCTCTCTCTCTCTCTCTCTCTCTCTCTCTCTCTCTCTCTCTCTCTCTCTCTCTCTCTCTCTCTCTCTCTCTCTCTCTCTCTCTCTCTCTCTCTCTCTCTCTCTCTCTCTCTCTCTCTCTCTCTCTCTCTCTCTCTCTCTCTCTCTCTCTCTCTCTCTCTCTCTCTCTCTCTCTCTCTCTCTCTCTCTCTCTCTCTCTCTCTCTCTCTCTCTCTCTCTCTCTCTCTCTCTCTCTCTCTCTCTCTCTCTCTCTCTCTCTCTCTCTCTCTCTCTCTCTCTCTCTCTCTCTCTCTCTCTCTCTCTCTCTCTCTCTCTCTCTCTCTCTCTCTCTCTCTCTCTCTCTCTCTCTCTCTCTCTCTCTCTCTCTCTCTCTCTCTCTCTCTCTCTCTCTCTCTCTCTCTCTCTCTCTCTCTCTCTCTCTCTCTCTCTCTCTCTCTCTCTCTCTCTCTCTCTCTCTCTCTCTCTCTCTCTCTCTCTCTCTCTCTCTCTCTCTCTCTCTCTCTCTCTCTCTCTCTCTCTCTCTCTCTCTCTCTCTCTCTCTCTCTCTCTCTCTCTCTCTCTCTCTCTCTCTCTCTCTCTCTCTCTCTCTCTCTCTCTCTCTCTCTCTCTCTCTCTCTCTCTCTCTCTCTCTCTCTCTCTCTCTCTCTCTCTCTCTCTCTCTCTCTCTCTCTCTCTCTCTCTCTCTCTCTCTCTCTCTCTCTCTCTCTCTCTCTCTCTCTCTCTCTCTCTCTCTCTCTCTCTCTCTCTCTCTCTCTCTCTCTCTCTCTCTCTCTCTCTCTCTCTCTCTCTCTCTCTCTCTCTCTCTCTCTCTCTCTCTCTCTCTCTCTCTCTCTCTCTCTCTCTCTCTCTCTCTCTCTCTCTCTNCAGTATTAGGCGTTAAACAAAGTACTTGTACTGCAGCTGTTTATTCGGAATTAGGACGGTTTCCTATCTATATTCAACAGTATGTCCAAATAATGAAATTCTGGTTACATATTTTGTACTCTGAAAATGTGGTTATTAAAACAGCATATTATACGTCATTAGATTTACACGAGAAAGGATACAAGTCATGGGCCTCGAAGGTGCATACACTCTTAAATGAGTTCGGTTTTAGCGACGTTTGGGCAAATCCCTTTAAATATAGCCTAAACGAATTTGTGCAAATGTTTAAACGTAGAATAATCGATTGTTTTTAACAGAAACTTAGAGCCGATATCGTCTCTAGTGCTTTATTAAACCATTTATATATTTATTTAACAGATTCGTTTGAACCAGCAATTTATCTCGATAAACTATTTAATAAGACTTACCGCCGCTCCTTGTCTCGTATTCGATTATCATCGCATGGATTAAGAATAGAAACGGGTCGCTACGGTTCTGATAGACTTCCGAGAGAGGAGAGGACATGCTTACTGTGCAACAGCCGCGATATTGAGGATGAATTCCACTTTATCATTATTTGTAATTGTTATACAGAATTACGCATTCGCTTTTTAAAAAGGTATTATTATAATAGGCCGAGTATGTTCAAATTCATCCAGCTTGTTAAAACAACCAACAAATCAGAACTCATTGGACTGTCTAAGTATATCTATTTCGCAAATAAGCATAGAATCGACTTAATTAATATGAATCAATAACATCACATTTTTGCTGGATGTTTTAAATGTGTTTGTTATATATAATTTCAGAATTATGTGTTATATATAATTACTGCTATTAAATCCCAATGTTATTGCCAAACTATATGCATTTTCTGCTCAAGTTTTTTGTCGTTGATTGTATTTCATTTTAGGAATGGTTAAATGTCATTTAATAGTTGTAGTTATAATTAATCTAATATGCATTTTGTTTTTGGAATACATAGAATCCAAATATTTATTTCACATCAATTTTGTTAAGAACATTCTCCGAAATTAAACTAACAATTATGCCAATCACATTTCCTTGACATGCTATTTTATTGAAATATTTGCTATGTTTATATGGCTATGTACTGATTGTATTCGCCAATAAAATTGACTGTCTGTCTGTCCTAAAGAGAGAATTAAACTAGGACTTTTAACATACATTCAGATTATTACATCACTTAACGATTGAGCAAAAGTGCTATGAGATGTAAAAGCACCATTCAATGCAGTGTTATGGATTCCAATTCGTTTCAATCGTTGCCGTCATATAGTATTCTAGTGTTGTGCGGCAATTTTGTGTTTCATAACCATAAATTAATGATTTAGAGCATCATTATCTTATAGACTACTGAACAAATTTTATTACAATATTACCAGTTCGAAGCAGAACAACACGCATATAGTAAGCATACATTCAAGCAATATCTGAACTAAATAATACTTAGTCCCATTGAATTCCTTGCTAAATATATTAAACATTCCTTGCATACGTTCATAACATGACACAGAAGTATGCTTTTAGCTTTGTTATTGATAATTAATTATAACTAGTGCAATGAATCACACGTATCATATGTGGAACGTGGTCAAAAAGTGTAATTGCATTCTTTCACCGAAATATGCTTGTTATGTGAACACGCTCACAGCGAGAGATACATTAATGAACATTTTAGGGTCAAAGAAGGTTTCAATTATCTGATTCGTAGCATATTGTACTGATGTCTTAAACAATTGGCACGTATGTCTTGCCAAAATTTATTACTTCACATTACAATTAAATTCAACTATACCGCACAAAACTTCATATTATTTGGTAAGATTAATTATAAGATATGTCGACCTGAATGAAAACGGTGGTCTAAGATCTCATAGAAAACGGTGCTGAATATCAAATATTGTTTTGGTCTCTTGTTATGTCGTATATCAGATAAAGCCCTGCTTGCAATATCCAATACAATGGTGTAAATTATGTGTGTTCGTTGTTTGCTTGTCGTGGTGTTAGGCATTTGCTCACAAACCATACACATGTATCTCGTATTCAAACCGGCTGCCAGTTCACTATTGTGTTCAATTAATCTCAAGTGTGCATTTGATAATATCAGAAATGAATTATTGTGCAACGATTCATTAACTAAGAATGAATTCACTGACAATCGTCACATCGGTTTTGTCGCATATTGATATCCAACCTTTTATCATGTTCGTTGATTTTCGAGTTCAGTATTGTAGAAACGCAACATTCACATTTTTAAGTACTTATATGAAACCATATGTGAAATCAATGAAACAAATATCAATTGCGTAGTATGCAATTATAGTGGGTCATTATTGACTAGGAGTAATCGTGTTCAATGCTTACTCTTAGAGCGTATTCGCTTAAAGAAGCTTCTTAACCGGTTTTCGTATTATTTTAAACATGTTTTTCCATGTATTTAGTAATGCATAGCTAATGTTTTGAATATTTGAAAAGTGTTTAATAAAAATACATTTAAGGATCTAATATTTGTAATTTTAAATTTTAAGTTTAATGATTTTATCTGTGTACGCCTCAAAAGTAAACGGTGTATATATCATTATCAGTGGAAAAGCAGACTTCTTTTAGCTAGGGACGTGTTAATCACATGGAACAAATACATATATAAACTACATATATAACGACGCTATTAATCATAACAAATAATGCAAATATTGTTTACCGCAACATTGTTTTGCGATATCACTGTATTATACAAAAAACAATTTAGCACTTATTGTTCGTATGTTCAGTAGTATATAAATAGAAGATTAACATGCGTTTATCTAAACCAAATATTCTTCTATGTTTTATCCCTTACTTTAGATTCGGCCACCCCCATATTTTGAAAAATATGAACTATTTATGTTAGTACGTGATTTATTTATATTTATTAAAAACATTATATCACAAACATGTTATGTCCTGGTTAAAATGCGTGAATTGTATATTGTGTTTGGAAAAAAATAATTAAACAACGTTCATTCATTTTCTTTGATTTCGTTTTATTTTTTTAACAGTATGTAAGTGTGTATCAGTCTAATAGCATATTTATTTAATGATTCATGTGAGCGTTATCAGAAAAGTGTCATGTTTCACTATCAACACGATGACTGAACATATCGGTTGGACAGATATGCACAAATCAGAGTTGCTAGCATGCCTTCCTACAAATGGCCTCTTACTAATAAAATATCCGACATGTAAATTATTTTGCTTTTAGTTTTATTAAAATCAAATGCGTCAGTTGTGTCACTTGTTTTCATTCTGTATAAAAAAAAATTGCCGAACAGAAAAATAGGTGATAGTTAGTGCAAGTTAGTATTGTCATAAAATGGTTTGAGATATAAAACGTTATGTAGTTGGTACGAATGTATGAATACAATTGAAATCAAGTTGAATACAACATGACCTGCGGATGATTCGGATCCTGAACCTTAGGGACAAACATATAACGCGCTAGCTCTTCACAGCTCAGTATTTTACAGCAGCGAATTGTACACTATATTTTAGTAATACAAGCATTTTTCTAACTATATATTAAAAACGTAACAACCCTTTATTATTTTACCGATTTCGATTGATGATTATGCATTAATATTTTCAACATTAGTCGTAGTCAAGAGCGTCATTTTACTTATTTAAATAACACATGCACTAATTGTGTCGACTGTGTTGTCTTTGGCCATATCTCGTATCGATTGCTATATATCGCTGTTGCATAATTATGTCGTTTCACTGTGTTATATATTTGAGTACTTTGATACGGTTTAAACAAAATATTATTAACTGCTTTGTTATCGACAGTACAAGTTGTTAAAATTCTCACCAATTTAGAAATACTGTTTATTAAGATTCGTTTGAGTCTTCAATGGATTCTCAGTAATTATGTCGTGGGATCTGTGGATTACTTGTGTATTACAAATTTGAGTTATTACATAAAAAAACAGTACTTATATAACACAACGATCCTTAAAATAAGACTTGTCACTCCAGGTTTCCGATATTGAAGAGATAAATGCGTTTCTATAATTCTCATAAAGTAAAGGGTTTGAACATCCCAACACATTTAACGCCTTGATTTAACCTAGAAGTTCGCTACAGAATATGTTTGATGATTTATTCGTGTCCATTTTAAAACAAATTGTGTGACAAGTATCAAGTTGTGTTTATACATTTACATTGTAAAGTTTGTTTATGTGATATATCATAACAATTTCATTTGCATGGCAAAACAATTCGGCTAAAATAGTAACAAAAGGCATTCTTACGTTAAATTTTGTATTTCAAATAATATATACATTGTTAAATCAATCAATAAGTATTTTAAATAATTATATAATTAAAGGATGGTACATTAACATAAACAGTGGCGAAATCGAATTTAAACGATAAACAACGACATGCAGTATGCCAAGTATATGCAATAAAAAGCCAGAATATTTTTTTTATAGAAACTAAATCGGAGGTGTAACAATTTTACTTTGTTTATTGAGGATCGGCGTTTTTTTTGTATCTGTTTAAAACCACACTGCTTTACGTTGAGCGTTCCAACACGGTACCCCCCCCCCTTGTAAATATGTGTGTTTTCTTTAAAACGCGTATCTGCAACTTGTAATGGCTTAAGTTCATTGGATTGCAAATATAAATGCTATGGATAGATACGCGCATATGTCATACAGTTAAGAAATGATGATATAGTAATGTAAACATTGGTTACGCGCTCTTTTCGTTTGTAAATTTGCAGTTAAAAAAAACAAACATGTGCACTGAAGCTGCTGACGTGGTTTATAGCTTTGTCTTCTGAGATTGTATCTTCAGTTTAAAGCGTCTGCACAGATAATGCACCAGAAACACATCAACCACACTGCCTGGTATATTATAAACTTAAGCATAATGCGGTAATACACATGAACTAGTTCATATATTTAGCCGGAACACAACTAATAATGTGTCTTAAAATCACTGTGTACTGTTGAGGGCTTAAGTATCATTCCTCCGCGGGACGTGGTAGCATGTATTTGTTCGGTGGTAATATCCACGTTTTACTCGTGTTAACATTATTATGTTCTGATAAAGTTTTAAAGCGAACACTCCACATATAATTGTAAATGCATTATTTCGTAATCGGTAAAGAATTACACCTGTAGAAGCATTAACACGTGAGTGCATACCGATTTTCTCCGTTTTAAGGAAATGCTATATTATAATAAATTGAACTAGTTGGTATTGATCGTTTTTCAATACAAGCAGCAAAGGCACCTGTGTTCTTTTTAATGCTCGTGTGAGGTGCGTTCATGTTCATTATGTTGCCAACACGTATGCTTATACTTATAATGAATGTTAGCACTAATGTATCGAACATTACTTTACATTCATAATTTGTTTATTGTAACTAGAATATGATATTTCAATCGAACACGTCATCTACTTGTTTGTCCACGGTGCACTCGTGTGTTATTAGTTTAACTTGCAGATATCCTTTGTTCTCAATGTTCCGGACTTTACCATTTGTCCGGAAGTTTGATGAGGCAACTTTAATTAACACTCTGAACAAATACTAAAAAGTGTTTCAACTTTTTTTTTTAGAAGTTTTCATTTATTTGCATTTTATATACGATTATTCGGATGGTCATTTGCATGATTGAGATGTTCATTGGAAAGTAGGCGGTGTTTACTCAAGTCCTGTGTGATGAACATTTATATAAAAAACATACATTTATGGGTTTATTAGTAGGTTGAAAATGTTGTTATACGCCGCTTATTTAGGAAAAAAAGGTAAAGGACAAGATGCACAAAAGGTTCTTATTTCCACTAATAAACTATTTAAAGAAAATCACACGCGAATATTAACGGACCTAAGCAACTAGTGAGCAGGGTCGAACCGATGAGAAGCATTATACATGATACATACCAATATGGATGGCTAAATCAAGTCAGTAATGTGTTACAATATTGCCGATTTAAATTCCATGGTTATGTATGTCTAATAATAAACATTTAACTATAAATTGACATTTCAAACATTTGTGTGTTAACATATTGTCACTAAAATAAAGCTTTGTTCTCACTGCGATTAGTTTAGATTGGTTGTAACTCTGATATTGTTTTGTCACACTGAGCGATGTTTACACTGTCTGTTTAGATGCTAATTAATGATATCTTGTTAAGCGTGTTTAATTGTTTGTCCTAAGTGTATTGCGATTCAGAAAACTAATAATGTTTAATTTCAGCTGCACCAGCATCAAATCTTATCATACATATATTATCATACTTGACAATTATCTGGTGATTAGATGCACACAATTCTCCACAACATAGAGACGTGTGAAATAAGCGTTCTTTAGCTACTTGTGGCAAACAAGAATGTTCCGACGATTCGAAAACAAAAAACATTATTGTTTTCCTTTTTCCGGCGGAAGATATGCGTAAGTGTCTTTATAAGCGCAAGTGAAACAACTTATATATCGTACAAAGATAACAGCATTGATGAACTATTTAACGCTCGAACGTAGAATATTTAGACAAATATTGACATCTGAAATGCATTTTCTTAATTTTCATGTTAAATATAAATGTTTTCATTAAAATTAGTATTACATTCAGAACAATTTACGTCTTTCAGAAAGTGTTGCAGTTTGGTCCATAATTCTTTAATGTAAGCGCATTCCCAAAATAGATGGTCAATTGTTTCAATATTTGGTTGGCAAAATCGCATCAACTACACGCTTTCAGTCCGCATTTTGTTACACATTTATGCGTTGGTACTATTTTAGATAGGAACTCATATTGAACATTGCGTAGATATGTGTCGATTGTTGAATTAAGTGGGATTGTATATATTATTCTCCAGTCTGTATTTTCTTTAAGATGCTGCTGTTGTTTTTTTTCCATTTCATTTCAGTAATGTTATCAATGTATTTTTATTTTTTTTGTATATTATACATTTTTTTTTTCATTCTCTATCACATCACCAAAAGTTTTTTTGCCGAATTTTTTGATGAGAGTGTATGCTTCTGGTACTGCTGATCGTCTTGAAATCATCAAGTTACAGTGCAGACAAGTTTCGGGACAGGCAAACAAACAACCGACATTTTTACCGACCAGAGTGATTCCTAGTATCCTTTTACCTATTTCAAGTACAAACCATGCCTGCATTAAATAATAATACACATCATTTTCACATGTTCTTAGAATTGGCTAACAGACTAGTAACAAATTGATAGCTCAGTGACTATAAAAAAAATAGTTCAGTAGAAGGCGTTTTTTAATACCGCACAAATTGCGGTCGAATCATAAAAGTATGTCGGTGTCGTTGACGGACCGATATCGCGCTATGTTACAGGTCCGATCTCGGGCCGATGTAATACACCAATATCGAACCGATATAACAATGTATATAGGCGCGATGAGGAGTCGATATTTTGAATCTCGGGATAATTGCGATGAAACGCCGGTAGTATGCTGTTGTTGATGTAGGGCCTACATCGCGCCTTGTTTTAGGTCCAACCTTGAGCCGATGAATACCTCCGATATTGGGCCTATGAACAAATGTTTTATATTTGTGTAAATATGAGAGTTGTAAATCTCTGGATTTAATTTATTATTAAGATCATCGTCTAGCAATTAGTAATCGTCAATTACTTAAACCGTTATAGTTTTGTTTAAATATCGTTGTTTTTGTCTCTCTCGACTTACGGATTTACTTGCCTTATATTATTGGTATGTTAAAGAATAGCTTGCTGAAAGCTACACCCTATACGACATAAAGAAAAAACAAGATGATGTGTTTGAATTGAACTCGGCCATCGTCTAGGTAAATATAAAATGCTGTAAATGAATATAACATCTCATTAAATTTCAAAGTAAGTACTTGTCAGTCAAACTAATCATCAACAACGACCATTAATTGGAAATATAGCACACTTATATATGACTCTGTTTCGAACAACACTCACAAGACTTGTGTCATACTCCCCGTCACAGCGGTGTCACAATGCAACGAACACTAGGACATGGTATACGTTTGGGTCATTTATCACAAAGACCCTTCTTGCTTTATACCACTTTTGTCATTTTATGTATAAGTATGTTTAATAATCTAAACCAAACACTTACAACTGTGATCTATTAACGCATGTATATGGTGGAAAAAAAAGAGAGTTCACATGATGTATTTGCATATCACTTCACCATATTGATGATTTTTTTTAAGGCGACTAATGACGTAAATGTATTGTCAAACAATTATCCCATTGAACCAATCGAATACTTACATGTACATAAATAACTGAAGAGTAAATTGCTTGAGGTAACATACCGGTTTTGTCTTAGCTTCATATTTTAAACGTGTATTGACTTTAAGTACCTAACATGAAAGTTGCATATGACGATTTAAAAACCGTAACACCTTAGTGCTAGGACATTGGATGTTTTATACTTAAATAAACTTTCAATGATCAAACTTCATTGTTTTTCAAGGTTAAATCGATAAGTGCAAAGACCATGCATGCTTTAACAGTTAAATCCAATTTCAATTTGTCAAACTTCCAGTTAAGATGGACTTCAGTGTCCATCATTCTGGACACTAATGAGGCAAACGACCATTTATGAAAGGAAGTGTCACACGAATTGAATAATTTGCGTTATCTTTACATAATAATTAACGTCTATCAGTCAGCGATCAGTCTCGTAGCAGACAGATATTACCAAAGGCATCCGTTTATGTCCTTTGATTGTAAGCGTTTCGGAACAATTCTGATTATATTGTTGAACTGATGTGTGTGCAGCCGTAGAGAACGCTTAAGCAGTAAGTAATAATTAATTAAAACGTCCACATGCAGGCTGGAACGTGAGTGATATGTTTTTACATTTAAATAATAACGTAGTTAAAACACAACATTGAAGTAAATTACATCGTTTTAATTGCAGGACAATATTCACTTACGAGTATGCAAATATTACATGTTATTTGGTGTTAGATCAATTCTTGAATATATTCTCTATATCATTACCTTTCACGTGCCATCAATACAACCTGAGATGGTTACATTGTATTCTCTTGTCAGCTAACCTGCCTATTTAAAATGTTTCCAAAATAATACAAAATGTAACGGTTGAAAGTCCTCACATTGTATAACGACGTCTACTTCAAATACAACTAAACAACATCGATCGGATAACGTGTTAAGGGACCAAACAATTTTGTAAATTCTATTAGTGAGTTGCAAAACGATGCATCTGGCATTTGTGTTGTTTTAATTATGAAATAATATCTTAAACTGGTTTTCGTTAATGCAAATACATAATGCAAATAAACGCGATATAATACATATGTTTACTGGAGACACTATGCAAACAAATCAGACTTGACAGTTTTGTTAATACCACGGATAGGAGAAGCTGAGTCATTAATTTTGTGTTCAAGGAGGCGGACATGTAAATGTGTATGTCGTAGCGATCGATGTCTTCAACTCGGGATTACATCACGCGTCTGAGTGAAGTACGAGAAATGTTCTGCTTAACCATTTAAGACGGCTAAGAACACATTTATATAGCAGACAATTTAATTGCAAGGAAACGGTTAAGAAATCATCAGAAAGAACGAACCATTCGTTTTAAATAAAAGAGAAAATGGAAACCATAAACATTTAAATTTAAAACGTATTAAACACGGTTGCCATATAGAGTTTTGGCACGTTGGTATTGTTTTGAAAATATCTGTCTAATGATAACACTTGAGTGATTTGAAATAGAGCGCAATATGCGTGTCTAATAGTTCAGTTACCAGATGTTAAAATTGTTCCGATTAAAAAAAAAACATTCATTTCACAATAAAATTTCACCAAAGTAATAACGTGTGCCGCTCAGCTTTCTTTACATGCCGCTTAAACTTTGTTTAACAAGACGAAAAGAACTAAGCCGTTTATTAAATTATGTTAGAATGAAAAAAAAATGCCTTTATTGTGAAAAAGTTTAATTTGTGTATATATGTAATAGTTAAGCCGTATCAAGGGTCCATGTCGAAAAGCTGATATTAAATCAGGGTCTGAATGTCAAATACATTTGATATTCGATTTTTGTTTTGTTTTGGATATATTGTTAAATTGTCTGTATAAATGGCATGTTAATGTAGATTTCTCTACAAACATACTTTTTGTTTGCAAAATGCATAGAACGTAATGACACATGTATTATTAAGACTGCTTAAAATAGATAGATATTCAGACAGAATGAAATTCAAAACAATCATGTTATTGACGGCGCCTAGCCGATACAGAAACCTTTATTTGTGTTTGTTGTATGAGAGATGATTGTGTAAATGTCGTATGCACAAATGAATACAGTACAGTAATGAAATAATAAACACGTGTAGATTGATAATTTTTCGATTGTACAAACAAAAAGTATGTACAGTTGTATAAAACACTAATTTCGTTTATTTTATAATAACAAATATTCTAGTATGATATTCATCAATGCTTTACCTACTTTTTTTTTCGAAAGCTCGTTAATATCCGCTAGAATAGAGTATATCGTTAAACTCCAAAAAGTGCTAAATGTACGCCAAGTTACCAATTGTCTATAACAGACATAAAAAAACGATACGCCTGTTTAGACTACATTTATTCCAAAAGCGAAAAGTATACTCTATTTTAGTATGTTTGTTTGAAACTTCGTTTTTTTATGGAGCTCACGTTTCCGTCATCGTCAGGGCATGCATTAGTCGTCTGAGTGTCAAGAGTTGTCATCCACCAATGCACTCATGTAACTGCAGAAGGGAGCTATTACTTCTAAATCATTTAAAGCGTTTTTAAAAAATCTGAAATTTCAGACTCTTTTATTTAACTGCACTGAAATTAGCCAGTCAGCACGAACCATTTATTGCAACGACTCACGACAAGGAGACGCATTAGAAAAGTATAACGATTTATTATTATTGCAACGAGCAAATGTTATATAATTGGGTTTTATGCTGTTAAAAACATTTATTGCAATAGAACATGTATATAGATTTACGGTATGACACAATGGGTTTTATTTTTTCAACCCGTCAGCGGTTTTGTATAACTAATTTAAGAAGGATCAGCTGTATAAAACTAATTTGATGCTTATCACTTGGCCCATATACCAAAGTCCTCCCTTATCATCAAACTTGATTAAACTCCGATGTAGGTGCTTGCTTTAGGCTGTCATGATGCCAGTTTCATTCAGTTTTTGTGTGTTCGTTTTGTGTCTGTGTAATGTGCGGAAGTTTCGGTAAAATTATCAAGTACCAAACATACAAGACAGCGTTCTGAAAAAACGATGTATTGATATAACGATTTCTTTACAGCATTTGCCACATAACAGTGCCAACGAGTGGCATTATCATTTTATACCGCTCGGATCGCATGCTATTTTCGAATTGTTTACGAAAACAATAATTGAAATAACTGCTTCTCTTCTTCATTTACCGAGAACAAGACCTAAATATGATTTCGTCTCGAATCAGTTTCCTGCGAATATTTATTCAGACTCTGCTCTGAAAATGTCAATTGTTGGCATACGATCATTAACCCTACCCAGCCACAAGCCGCATGTTTTAAATTGTCGCTAAAGTTAATATGGGTATAAACGTTTGTAATTTTTATTATAAAACAAGAATATATTAAGAACGATGAAAAAATTTATTGCACATGCACATCTTCATATTTTAATTTAGAAGAAACAATATCTTCAAGTTTGATTGTTGCTCGTTAAAAAGTGTAGGAGAACGCCTCCAGACAAGTTTGTGTCCATGGACACACAAGCAGAAAGACTAACAGACAGTCTTACGTTAATGGCGATTCCAGTATCCCCCGCCCATTAACTTCGTAACGGGGTATATGCAATTATGAAGCATCCGGTTCACAATCTGTATAAAGTATTTGAGGTCCACGTTTACCAAATTGTCGCAAGAGCATTTATATCGATTAAATTGCATTCGCTTATAAGCATAATGACATCTAATGCGTATGAAAGGGTGAAACAAAATACAGTTTACTAATAAATGCAATTTATATCAAGATTGAACATACGGTATACGCACACATTGAGTGTGTTTTCGTTATACTTCTAACGTCAATAAACAACCATGCATTGATTTACTCTATGTTGCCTAAAATAATATGCTATTTTCGTCTGACAGTATAACATGTTTTTTTTTAAATAAGTGTTGATGTATGTTATTTCGTATTCAAAATTACAGTGTAAATGTATTTCTACAGTATTTATAGACGACTGACCTGAAATGTAGACATCTGAAAAAGACACATTGAGCTACAACATTACTATGTTGCGAAATGATTAAATAAGCTTAATGTCATTGTCTTAACAAATGTCAACATCTACTAATATTGTCAGTTTTGAATAATAAATGTCGACACATGCATTCTTTTTAAAGGTGGATATCGTTATGTAACCATCCTTGGATTTCTAAGCGCAGATTCAAGTTAACTAAGTAGTTCCTTTGGACTGATACTTAGACATATGTTTTGGCAATATTGAAAGTCACCTCTAGCACATGTGTTACATGTAGCCACATTATTTTAAGTTGTGTTGTGCAATGCTTAATTTGAGTCATTTATATATTTGCAAATATGTGGTATACAACGCACAACTGCATAAACCGGTTGTGCGTGTTCTACTGTGGTCATCGATCACCTGAGGTAAAAACATAACAACGTATTACTCGAGGAGGAATACAATCGTTGTAATAGTTGATTCCTATTCATAAATACAAGCAATTGTAAGTATAAGACAATACAATGTATGTTTTTTTAATAGCGTTTAATAAGTATAAAGTACCGTAGAAGAATGGGAATTTTGCTCATGAGAGACTATTTATATTTGTCTTTTTTTCCGTTAAGGTACACATGTAATTGTAAGTGTAGCCTCCAGAGAAATTGATTTTGTCGCCTCATTAACACGTGTTTGTACGCATCCAATTAAATAAAGATGTCATGTTATGAATGTGTTCGTATAGCCCGATAATGTCTTCGTTTAGCGCATAAGGTCTTCGCAATTATGCGAGTTGTATTCGAACTGATATGCACACTTGGGACACATTACACTGTACAGTGGAGTTTGCGCACGAATTATCTGTTATTTATAACGTTTACTGTGTTTGCTGCTCCATACGCGGTGATTATGTACGTATTATTGAATACATATCAAATTCGGAGCATTTCTTGTAAAAGGTTAAATAATACGCACAGCAAAATGATATTCAGTTAAAGAATTTATGACACACAATATTGTATAGTTTGTTGCGAGAAATAAAAACTGGTTTATGTAGAACAGTCGTGCATAAAATGTTTCGTTTATTTACATCAACAAGACCAAGTTCATAGCAACATACATATAACTACATATTTGAAGACCGAACTAGATGACGTTCCAGTGCTTCGCGTCCAATCTGTTTCAGGCAAAGTGTACTGTATGTTTATATATTACACGTTTCTTCTCGTTATAGATACATACATTTATATATAATATTATTTTTACGAACTATTGTGAGTTCCGACCTACCCGGTAAAATTATATTGCCCTCGTTGATTGCTTGAAGTGTTCTCAATACTGTATCGAAAGATAATGCAAGGCAAAGGAATGCTATTTATTTTTCTGCTTTTAAAAGATTAAAAACGCAATGGGCAAATAAATAAGGAATAGGGATACAATACGTGAAGATGAAACGTCAAATGAGCCTTATTGAAATGTATGAGACAAAGAATTGACAGTGTATGAGTTATAGAATTAGAAGTCACGTTGGTACACAGATGCAGTAGGTGTTTATGAAAAAGTAACTAGTTGTTCATTTCCTTTTTTATCTGACCATGTAAGGGTATTAACATCAAGTTGTATGTGGAGTAATACCATTTGAAGTAAATATCCCATTTAATCAAACATTAGTACACATTGTTCAATAAACATCATTTAGCTATTTAGGAGGGTCCATTGTTCCTTTGGATTCAATAAAGTCATATATGGGCATTAACAGTAGACAGAACGGGGTATTATTAATGTTGAATGATGCGTATAATTAATTAGTTGTGATCCATGAACTATATTGAAATACTCCGCAATCACAATTACGTAAGTTATATTATTCCGTTGTCTGAAACTACGTTCGCTACAAAACACAGTGTTTTTGGTATGCTCGACAGTGGTAGCGGATTGTTTCCATGGATTTAAATTAAATTCCTCATCTGGACCAATAACACATATATCAGTTAGCTCATTTGATTTCAGTTGCATGCATATATATTGACTGTAACATATAAGCATATGTTTAGAAAGTAAAACAAATCAAATTGTGGGTACACCCCGGATAGAATACTAGTGTTAAATACGACGTTCTGTTTTCGTAGTTAATTGTTTGCTCAATTATAAGTGTCAACAGCCCTACACATTGTTTAATTTTAATGTAAAATATATAAGGGATTTTCTCAACATGAAATTTAAAGTAAAATGTGTTTAAAACAGGCATCAGCGAGATTTAAGTCCAATTTATTTTTTGTTAAAAGGAAAACGTTTATGTTACTTAAACATGAAAAATAAAATCACATGACCTCAAAACACCGCACGGTTATCATTTTGCAGGTGCATTCAATTTTGAATTTTACCGCAACGCGCTTGTAACGAAATAATTAGTTGTATACACAGTTCATCTTCCCAATTTACACGCATACTTTTACTCAGAGCGACATAAAAACACTTTATGGGCGTTTTGTGGTGACTGTCAAATTCTGGTATACTTTGCTGTGAAGGCTTTGCGATAACGTTACGTCGCGCAAAAAAAACATATAAACCACGAGATTGTGAACGATAGAAACCTAAGCTAGCAAATACTCGATCTCATATTAGAAAGTTAATGATTTGTTATATAAAGAAAAGACAACACCCAATCGGTTGAATTAAAAAAAACAAACAAATGACGTAATAATGTATAGTATTTGATATTTGAATAAAAACATGCTTAACTCACACAATACTATTCTATAATTAATAATGCGTAATTATTTTGCCAAATTCTTGTATAGCATTTCGCAATATTTAAAGATGTTATGATAAACATATGTTTTAAAACGTCGTCAAATATGTGATATGTTTGTTTACATATTGTGTTCATTGTACTTTTAAATATTTAGTCTACATGATGTCATGTCTAAAGTATTTATAATGTAATCTATGTAAACAACAATGTAGATATACAATGTATACAATATTTTATTATTTTCTTTCATTTTATTCTTAAAATGACTCGCACAAAACACTAATAAATAACTATTTTTTTTCTTCCAACGAGAGAATTGTTTTTTTTTTTATTTACGTGAGTGAATTTTCTGAATCTATAATTCAATTAATGCCTTAATTTATTTCCTCCGAGGTTTGGAAAATAGGTCTATCATAGCGACCTCATTTTACAAATATTGGACTTATTGTCAAAATCGCAAGATTTACTGGAATGTTAAGGTATTCTGGTCTGCCTGTCAGACACTCAAAAGTACGTACCTATGATATTCAGAATCGTATCATTATTTTCTAATATTTGGAATTTCGAGGAAACTTAAATGACCTGTTCGTTAAGCTTAACAAGGGTAATCGTGTGTATTGTGTGGATTTGTTTGAGTGTAATATTGTTTAATCATTGGGTAACCAGCCTTAAACATCCGAAACATTTAGCGTTAAACGTTAACATCGTGTATATTATTATGATGTTTAATAAGTCAAAACAATGATCGCCCTTCAATAGTTATGTTTAGTGCGTGTAAATTCTCTTAAAGTGATATGAAACATGGGACCGTAACTTTGCTATATTATTATGTTTGTATACTGCTTAGAAAAAAAACTGCCAGAGTTTTTACTTTGGTTTGACTAGAGTTGAATACACATTTGTATAATATTTAAGACGTTAACATCTAAGCTATTTATGTTGTTCCTGAAACACACATTGCATGACAGGGTGGACAAGGTGAATGAACATATGCGGATCAATCTTGTGCAGAATCCTATTTAGACCTTAAAAACTATTTTTAGGTTTAGCAGGTATCAGTATTAAAATATGTGTTTAAGGTTTTTACATTAATTCAACTTTACTGTATCAATATTATCAGTATACAATTTATATTCTCAAAATGACAGCTTATCTCATTCCCAAAAAACGTCTTAAAACATGCATAACATATAAGCACGTTTTAAGGACGTACGCGGCAGTTTCGTTTCACGCAAATTTGTTTTCACTGTAACACCGGTTGCGCAATAAGTGTATGCGNAGTACACATTGTTCAATGAACATCATTTAGCTATTTAGGAGGGTCCATTGTTCCTTTGGATTCAATAAAGTCATAAATGGGCATTGACATCTGAAGCCAAACATATGCTTAGTATATGGAGACAAATTGCGTTTCGTCTACATAAACAGTGGACAGAACGGGGTATTATTAATGTTGAATGATGCGTCTAATTAATTAGTTGTGATCCATGAATTTTTTTGAAATACTCCGCAATTAAAATTACGTAAGTTATATTATTCCGTTGTCTGAAAGTACGTTCGGTACAAAACACAATGTTTTTGGTATGCTCGACAGTGGTAGCGGATTGTTACCATGGATTTAAATTAAATTCTTCATCTGGACTAATAACACATATATCAGTTAGCTCATTTGACATACTTGCATGCATATATATTGACTGTAACATATAAGCATATGTTTAGAAAGTAAAACAAATCAAATTGTGGGTACACCAAGGATGGAATACTAGTGTTAAATACGACGTTCTGTTTTCGTAGTTAATTGTTTGCTCAATTATTAGTGTCAACAGCCCTACACATTGTTTAATTTTGATGTAAAATATATTAGGGATTTTCTCAGCATGAAATTTAAAGTAAAATGTGTTTATAAAACAGGCATCAGCGAGATTTAAGTCCAATTTTTGTGTTTATTTTTTTTTGTTAAAGGAAAACATTTATGTTACTTAAACATGAAAAATAAAATCACATGACCTCAAAACACCGCGCGGTTATCATTTTGCAGGTGTTTTCAATTTTGAATTTTACCTTAACTCGCTTGTAACGAAATAATTAGTTGTTTACACAGTTCATCTTCCCAATTTACACGCATACTTTTACTCAAAGCGACATAAAAACACTTTATGGGCGTTTTGTGGTGACTGTCAAATTCTGGTATACTTTGCTGTGAAGACTCTGCCAAATTCTTGTATAGCATTTTGCAATATTTGAAGATGCTATGATAAACACACGTTTTAAAACGTCGTAAAATATGTAATACGTTTGTTTACATATTGTGTTCATTGTACTATTAAATATACAGTCTACATGATGTCATGTCTAAAGTATTTATAATGTAATATATGTAAACAACAATGTAGATATCAAATGTATACACTATTTATTATTTTCTTTCATTTTATTCTTAAAATGACTCGCACTAAACACTAATAAATAACTCTTTTTTTCTTCCAACGAGAGAATTGTTTTTTTTTATTTAAGTGAGTAAATTTTCTGAATCTACAATTCAATTAATGCCTTAATTTATTTCCTCCGAGGTTTGGAAAATAGGTCATTCATAGCTTTGTCAAAATCGCAAGATTTACTGGAATGTTATGTAATTCTGGTCTGCCTGTCAGACACTCAAAAGTACGTACCTATGATATTCAGAATCGTATCATTATTTTCTTATATTTGGAATTTCGAGGAAACTTAAATGAACTGTTCGTTAAGCTTAACAAGGGTAATCGTGTGTATTGTGTGGATTTGTTCGAGTGTAATATTGTTTAATCATTCGGTAACCAGCCTTAAACATCCGGAACATTTAGCGTTAAACGTTAACAGCGTGTATATTATTATGATGTTTAATAAGTCAAAACAATGATCGCCCTTCAACAGTTATGTTTAGTGCGTGTAAATTCTCTTAACGTGATATGAAACATGAAACCGTAACTTTGCTATATTATTATGTTTATATACTGCTTAGAAAAAAAAAATGCCAGAGTTTTAACTTTGGTTTGACTAGTGTTGAATACACATTCGTATAATACTTATGACGTTAACATCTAAGCTATTTATGTGGTTCCTGAAACACACATTGCATGACAGGGTTGAACAGGTGAATACACATATGCGGATCAATCTTGTGCAGAATCCTATTTAAACCTTTAACACTATTTTTAGGTTTAGCAGGTATCAGTATTAACATATTTGTTTAAGGTTTTTACATTAATTCAACTTTACTGTATCAATATTATCAGTATACAATTCATATTCTCAAAATGACAGCTTATCTCATTCCCAAATAAACGTCTTAAAACATGCATAACATATAAGCATGTGTTCAACTGTATTTTGCTGAGCAACACTTTATGATTTTTGTTTTTCTTCGTGATTGGAATACACGTGTAATGTAAACTAATTAAGTATCGATCCTTTAAACTGTTTTGATCCTTCTAACAGGTCTTCTACGTTATTTTTGAAACAGTCAACACTAAAGCCCGCAAACAGCTATTTAAATAGAATATAGTATATATTGCTTCGTTTGTTATATTCAGCATCTAAATTCAAGTCATGGCGGTTTGCATTGCCAACGTGTTTCGAAATTTACTTTGATACTCACAGTTTAAAATGCTTATAACATTATTCCTTGATCGCTGCCCTCTGAAAATGCACCGTCTTTTAAATTAACCTAAATGACATACATCAGGCTTTCTTAATATACGAAATGTGCACATATTGTGTTAAAAAAATATAAATGATGTTAATTATAAGGGCTAACGCTATCAAAAAACTCTCTTTCAACATGTAATTTTAATCTTAAATTAAAAACTAGCTGGAACAGATTTTTTTTATAAACACCATGCCAAATATGATTGTATGATTACAAGCTTGCACTGTTGGCAGTGCCATACTGTTGTCCCAACCTTCGACCTGTTGAAATCAACACTGAAAGCAGTCTACCTTCCCTCCAAAGCAACAATCATACAAATCGTCATGATCATAGGTCAAATAGTTCTAAAGATATCAAAAACCGACCAACCGACAAACATGTGCAAAGCAGTATGCCTTCAGTTCTGTGAAGCAGGGGTGTAATTAATGATTGATAGCGCCTTCAATCGTTTGGTATTTTCTAACCATACATAGCGTGTTTGCGGTTATATAGTTTGATTAAAACTATCTTAATAATATATTCCTGTTTCAGATTGTATGGCCTAACTAACGCAATTGTAAAGTACATATGGACAGCTTATTTACATTACTTATTTAAATAAAAGGAATTGCTT
The DNA here is from genome assembly GCA_007657795.1 of Dreissena rostriformis. NCBI lineage: Eukaryota > Metazoa > Mollusca > Bivalvia > Myida > Dreissenidae > Dreissena > Dreissena rostriformis. The sequence continues at coordinate 107,016 of VMBQ01002524.1, read as the reverse complement.
ACCCAATAACCTTCGCGTGCATTTTTTTTTTACCGAAATACATGAGTCATTCTGTTCCAGAAATATCATAATTGTGTTTCAATAACAGTTAACGAGATTACCTCGATGCTCGAGCAACTTGATTGTTTCAGAACAACGTAATTGTTTGCGAACATATGTGCATGTGATTTAAACCACTGTTTTTATATTGCTCATGTTCAAATGTGAAGATTGTCTCAACCCAGAGGCAATAAATCATATGCGCAGATATAAAATGTTAACATTTGTTGGAATAATGGTTATTGAACTATGAAAAATGATTACCATTTTATATTTCCTTTTGACACTTAATTATTTTGTGAATACAAAATAATCTATCTGCAATATTTAGGGATTAACGGTCGATGAAATTAACTGATTTACATTTCTTATTTAGAACACATGCATATTCAACGGATGTTGAACTGTTTTCGCCGGTAAAGTAATGATCTAATACGACTTATTTCTAAATCTGATAATTTGCGTTGTTCAATAATGACGCATTCCAAAATGCGTGTTCGTAATTGAAATGTAAATTGAATGTTCAAAATGTGACGAACATGTGCTATCGAAACGTATGGAACCATATAAACAAACATGTAATTTTAGCATGTTTTCTGTGGTTAACCTTTATATGTTTCATCCATTTAAAAAGCAGGTTTTATGGATGTTCTTGTTTCCAAATACAATAATAATAAAAAAAAAAATCCAACAAAAATGCGAAAAGTTTTCAAATTTAAATCCGTGCATGTACATACATATACCAAAACACTATATGCATTACCAGCATTCCAAATTCGTGGCGACAGCGTCTTTTATATTTTTCGGTTGTTGCACCATGGTACAGTTTAATTACCAGTTAAGCATTTGTTTTTTTTAAATGAATTCTTGCTTTCATCGTTAGGAAAGAGGTCGTCAACAGCGTCATCAGTTGAACCCCAGTCTCAAGCAAACTCTCTTCAAGGCGTATATCAGCGAAACCTCACATCATCTTAATCATCAAGGTCTACGCACTACTTCACAAACTGAAGATTGTACAGTTCAATGAAGAATTAGAGCTCATAATAGTCGAGGTCCACAAGAATTACATCCTTATTGTCCAAGGCGACAGGAACGCCAAGGTTGGACCGTTCGCATACAAAAACTGGTCAAGGACAGTAGGTAGATTTGGTCTAGGAGAGACCAACGAAAGATTGTTTAGACTTTTTGAGTTCGCCAGAAGCAACCAACTTACCCTGGCCGGCACGCTGCACCCACCCAAACCGTCCATAACAGCGACCATACGGGCTCACAGCCAGGTCGATACCATACTGACGTTGCAACGGTTTTAGCCGGACATCAACAAGGCGAAAAAAGAACGTTTCCTGGCTCAGACATCGGCAGTGACCATGACTTAGTCCTCACCCCCATCAAGCAGAAGTGTAAGAGTAAGCGCATGACGAAGAACCCTCGTGTTAGATTTGACTTGTGGACATTGAAAGATCCATTGCTAGCAGAGGTATTGCAAGCACAGATAGGTGACACGTTTAACCGAAATCATGGACCTATATGACAAAAGAAGAGAGCTGAGGCGCGAGAAGTACACCAGCCTGGATTCTATGGTAAATTACCGGAAGCGAACAGGGTGGTTATGAAGAAAATACAAGAGGCCAATTAAGACTAGATAGTGGAACAATGCACCATCATCGACAACAAGATGATCGCAGGCAGCAGTAAGAAGGCCTACAGCATCCTCAAGACCCTCGAGAAGACCAGTCAGCCCAAAGCCAGTGTTATATTAGACGCTGACGGGAATCTCCTTACCGAGATTGCCGCAGTTCTTAACAGGTGGACTAAATACGGCAGTGACCTCTACAACTACCTGCTTCAACCAGACTCCAGTTTCCTTACGATCCAAGACCAGAAGCGGACGACGAAAGTCCGCCCATACTTAGGGTAGAGGTTGAAGAGGCAGTGCGTAGGCTTAAGGCAGGCAAATCTTCGGGAGAGGACGACGTCTCTGCAGAGCTAATTAAGCACGGAAAAGATGAATACTGCAGCAATGACGGAACTATGCAAAAAAGATCTTGGAGGAAAAGAAGTGGCCTAAGGAGTGGACCCAGTCACTCTGGTTATACCCCTACCGATAAAAGGCAATCTTAAGTTGTTCGAGATTACCTCACCATTTGTCTCATCAGTCATCCCTGCAAAGCAATGTTACGAATCATCCTTAATTATTGAAAGGTTAGGCAGAGGAATCTCTGGACGAATAATAGGCTGGATTTAGAGCTGGGCGGAGCATATTGGAACAGATCTTCAACTGCAGATCATCATAGAGAAACACCTGCAAAACCAACGTGAGCTCTTCCACAAGTTCATTGACTTTAATAAAGCTTTCAACCGCGTGTGGCATGATGACCTATGTCATGTTATGAGAGCGGCTGGTGATATTCATTCTCCCGTCCGGTTCATCATTTCCTTGAGAAGATAATGCAGACGACTCTCCATGACCAACACAACTCTATCTCCATCTGTGGAGGACCCATCTCAGACTTCAGATTCGCTGATGGCATTGACATCATGGGTGTCACCAGCAGTGAATGTCAAGATCTCACCAACATACTCTATGAAATAGCAGGAGCATAAGGAAAGCAGTTCAGCACGGAGAAGTCGAAGATCATGGTGGAAATCATAACCAATACCAATGCAGACATCACCATTAAGGGCGAGAAGCTGGAAGAAGTGAGTAGCTTCAAGTACTTGGGCGCAATCATGTCCAAGGTGCCAGTACCGCTGAGGTCCGAATAATAATTGCCATGGCGACCGCAGCGTTGACTTCGCAGGTTGTTGACAAGCAGTTCCATCAGCTTCCCCACCAAGTACAGGCTCTACAAGTCCCTCGTACTCTCCATCGTACTCTTCGGCTGCGAGACCTGGACCTTCCCGCGGACACAGAACGCAGGGTTCAGCACATAAATGACTTCAAAGACTGCTTCGCATCTCCTACACGTTGCACAAGACCAAAAAGTATGTCCAGAACATGACTGCAACACTTGTTGGTCTATAAGAGCCCTTTCTGGCGACCGTCAATTTACGAAAGCTGGCTTGGTTTGGACACGTTACCAGACACGACTATCTGTGCGAGACTGTTATCCTGGGCACGCTAGAGGGAGGTCGCCGTCAAGGCCGTAAGAGGTAAAGCTGGATTCACAATTTAATAAAGTGGACATCCCTTCCCATGGATGAATTACTCTCAGCAGCGCACAATATACCTGAATGGAGGAGGATTTCTGTATCGTCGTCCCTCATTCCACCCAACGGGCAAATCGGTCAAGCGGAGTATGATGATGATGAGGGCCGCGATTTTAAATAAGTTGTTAGTTTGAATGTCTTCATTATACTTCTCGTCGTGCGTTCGTATATAAGTATAAAACGTATAACAGTCCTAAATCGTGATCTAAATCATGTTACACCAATTATTATGTATAAATAAAACGGAAAGTATATGATTAATCCGTTATTTAAAGGTGTGTGTCAAGTGCAATTTAAGTTTGGATGTGTTTAAGTCAGTTCAATGATCCATGTGATCCATGTGACTAGTTAGTATGTTATTTATATATCATATAGGCAAATTCCTAATATTGACGATGATTTGTATGTATTATTTCTTCACAAAAATAAAACAAAGCGTTTAAATAAAAGAAATATATATTAGCTGTTTGTATCGTATTGGAGAATGGCTAACCACGTTATCTAATACCCAGAGAGCAATATGATAATGTTAATTATACGATAAAGAGTGCATATTATAATTGAATAATTTGGAACTGAAAACAAACTGTAATTGTCTAAACATTCATTAATTGCAAACATGGCCTTTTTGGCATATTTCCTGAAAAGAAAAATGTGTATAGGACTCCTGACTCAGTCTGCTGGGCATACAATGTTGATTGAAATCTTTCCCCTCGCTAATCCCCCACTCCAAGTCTTGAAACGCATAGTCTTTAGTCAATGTTAAATATAAGTTGTACACATGATAATTACTTTTAATTTCGTGTATGACTTTCTTCATTTTACACTGACAAACACATTAGGACAAACTTAATCCCGAATACTATAATATGAAAACATTTGCGTCCATATACTATCCCAGAAACAAATGATTATTTGAAATGTTTATAATCAAATACGTGTGTTTACGTTTCGCGTAAGACAAGATAGAAAATATTGGATTAAAAGCAAACTTCATACCGTCACATTCTTCTAAACGATGTGCACAACGTTCTCGGAAAAAACTGTATAATTGTTTCCAACTTGAATGCGAATAAAAGTATCAATTGAACTAAAATTTGACTCAACTTTACTCAAATGATTACTATAATTATTTTAAATATGTATATATTAATAAATTGTATTGCCTTATAGCAAGCTACGCATTTCGATATGCCATATGCAAAAAAAAACACAAAAAAAACAATTACGTTCTTTATTTATAGCTAATGTGTCCTAAAACTGATACTTCAAATTGGAGAAGTATTAATTGAAAGACATGCTGTAGCAATTGAATTATTTTCGTTCATAATTTCGTTCATAATTATTTAAAATGCGTTTGTGTTCCGACGTAGTTCATAATTATTTAGTTCTTCTAAACTTAACCACCATACTTCAAGATTGAACGAGTTTATGTGAAATGCATTTCCGTTATTTGTTATTACAATTTAATCTGACTTTTATGCCTTTATTGATTATGTTAATACCCATGCACCATAACAAACATCTGCAGCCCCTTAGACTTACCGAAAAGCACGATATTGGCAGAGATAAGCCACCTTTTAGCCATGAATCGTCCAGACTGTCAAATAACTTTGCACTGTTTTAGTTGAGTTGTGAAATCCAGTGGGTATAAAAAAAACAGATTCCTTCATTGTTTTTTTTTGTTACCCTCACGCAATTTTTAAAATAAAACGTCTATGGTGCGTGTATTAGACCACATAATAAATCAATTTTTTTTCACGGAAGAACCTGAACAAATAATCATCTGTACTGCTATATCGTAACCGTTTTTATTTGTATACTTTATAATAATGTTTTCATATTTTAAGAGTTCACTGCGACATTGTCCATGTAGCGATCGTTATCAGGCGACCTGTGCATTTGACAACGGGGGATTGCTACGACAGAAAAAACGACCCGGTATTAATCACCTAGTACTGCATTTCGGTTTTAAGTATAATGCGATAAGAAGGTACGGTTGAGCAGATATAACAACTGAGAAGTTAATTGTGAAGCCATTGCGTTACTACTAGATAACGAATACACTAACATATTAAATTGAATTAACAAGCACCCTGTCATTAATGACTAAGTTTCTGATTGTTAATTAAGTTTACTCATGACACGGTTGGGTTCTGTATGCACACTTTCACGCCTAAGGTGTGCTAACAGTAGCGTTATGTCTCCTGAAATGTATGGAATTTAATCAACTTTGCTAAATGTATATGGTTATGCGGCGAATTGTATAATTCAGCCTATTTATTATAAGTTAAATGTCCCTACATAATTGTAGCAGAGGTCGAAACTATTGCATTTAATTTATTTTGATTATTAAAGACATAATTTTCAAAAAAACAAAGATCCTCCAGCGTTTAAAGTAAGGTATGTGATTCATAGGTATATTTAATTAGCGGTCAGTATGTAATTGATTTTATATCAGACCGTTAAACTGTTGCAATTTGGGTCATAATGAATAACGAAGAAGACGTTGAGGTGTGTGGGCATTTTTTCTTATGATGTCAGCGTATTTAAAGTGTTCAGAAAGAATCTAAACAGACACTGATATTATAGATACCCGTTTATATTGAACGTTGGGCGTTTCATTTTAAGCAACTTTATTTCGTTTAATGAAAACATTTCTTACGTTAAGTTTTTAGTGTATTAGGATTTGAAAACATCAATAGTTGATATGAATTTCTTGATACTATCTGAATGAGTTATTTTTTGTACTTGATGTTGTAGTGGTTACATGTCAAGCTGTACGACAAATGCAACTAATAGATGTTGCAGAATGAAAACATGGTATACGCTAGTAAATTGCGCAGATAGCGATGTTACTAAATGGTATTGTCTCTGGTTACGTTCGAGTATGCATGGTGCATATGAATATTGAAACTACAACACAAGCATGAAATGTTTAACTCGTAATACTTGTTTATTTCGGCTGGAATACTTTTATTGACGTGTGTTATCTATTTTAATAAAGCAATATCATTATGTTTGCATCACATATGAAAGCGATTTCTTGGTAAATCATTTGTGAGAGATATTGCTTTCAAATTGAAAAATATCAAAAGCAGTGAGCAATTTTTGCATAATGGTCCAGGGCAAAGTATGTCAGAGAGTGTTTTTAAAATAATGCTCACAATAATTATATGAATAGTGTGAGACAATAAAATACAGTAATAAGACACAACCCACATCATATTAACGAAATACACAACGCACAGAGGCTCAAATGTGTGATATTTCTATTTGACTTCAATCCTATATATATAAATAAACATGTGTAAATCAAAAGTAACGGAATTCCTATTATTCGCTGAAAACGGTATATGGCAAAGATATTAACGTAAATCGGCCTTACACGTCTCCTCTTGTCATAGATTGCATATTGCCTAACACAGATACTATAAGGTTTAACATTGGCAAATAATTAAAAGAGAAATAGATACAAATGTATGTTGGGTGCATTCAGGCATTAACGTAATAAGATGCTGTTTTATCATTTGAAATAAGAGAATTCAAAACGTAAGACATACAATTATATTATCATACGAAACACATCAATATTATATTGCGACATCTTATCTGAAACCCCTCAAAATTGTATTAGATACTGAATACTAGATGAACTTTGTAACTGTAACATCGAATTCAATACTGTTGGAAATGTATGTTAGAAACCATACAATGGAATGTTGTGTCAAATAATCACATACACGAGTATTTGTCCATGAACTAAATCCTTACAATATCCTAGCATGCATGTTAAAATACTCGGTACTGAAGCGCTGTTCTTCTCTTTTATTTACGCTGTATTGGTAATGCTTATTGCCCCATACCATGTGCGTAAATGCTTTTTCGTCCTTTTAAAGACACAGTTCAAGAAGATGTCAGATTTTAAAAATAATGCAATTAAATTAGAATGATTTCGTCTAAGACATGCAATTCTTCATAATAAGTGTATGCGTAGAATACAAACGGATATTCGCCTACATTAATAAGAGACAAGTCTTTCACAGGCTCCTGTTTAAGAGCTAAAGGTGTATGTAGGACATGCCCGCAATATGTGTCTTCGACTGGCATGTTTTTGTAAAAAAGGTAATGGTAAACAGTCGTAAATAATTGTTTTTGTTTATTTACAACAACAATACCAAGGGCATAGTAACATCCATATTACTTCATATTTGAATTTGATATATTGCTTCGATTACAAATGTGTAAGGCAACGTATATTGAATGTTTATTTAGTCCACGTCTCTTCTCGTTATGGATTTGAAGATACCTTACCTATATACTATGGCGTTTAAAAGTGTAACATAATTTAAGACGAATTAGATGCGCGTATGTTGTGTGCATTCAGGAATAAACTTAATGAGATGGTGTTTCATCATTAAAAATAGCAAGATATTAATTTTATTATCATTAGTAAAAACACATACATTTATATGAAGCACGTCATCTTACCTGACACATTCGAAAAGTGTCGCCCAAAGTGAATTTGACAATGTATTAGATTATGTTGTTAAATTTTAATTCGTATTATGGGAATTGAAAACAAAAGTATGTTAGCTTCCATCAAATAGTATACAATACTAAATAATACATTATACGAGTCTATGTCCATGAGCAATATCGACGCCTGAACAGCTCATCAGTCGCATTAGTAAGTTGACAAGTACGTATGACGCAGTATCTGTACTTTTGTACTGTACTTTTGTCGGATCGGAACGGAAAACAGACTCGTCATATATTCTCATTTATGCACGCATACTATTATCAATTGTCCCGCGTACTAAGTGCGTAATTACATTACCATGTAATCAAAAGGACAGTTTAAAATGATGTGTCACAATTACAATAATACATCGGTGTTATCAGAATTGTCTCGTCTAAGGTAATTTGATTGTTTAATATAAGTGTCAGAGTAGATTACTTACGGCAATTGCCCTCAATTACTGAGTGCATAGTATTTCACAACGACTTGGGTAAGATATACTCAAACTAGATTATGTAAAATGCGGGTGTGGTGCAATTTAAATGATTCTTTTCGTTTATACTTGTACATTTTAACTCGTTCGTTCATATAAGTACATGTTTAGATATTTTTTTTATATGTTAATAACTGATGCAAATTACCATGGGGACCGTTTCCGACCCTCATTCGGTGTTGATCTTTTTGGTACAAGGTGCATAATACGAAAACGTCGATACAATTAAAAGGCACAACTAGATATCTAATTGACGGACAATATGCATATAACATTTTTTAGGAGTTTTAATATAGATATAACTGAAAGCAACAAATGCACTTGACATGCACTTAATGCGATCCATAATTTGATATATATATATGTAATGGTCAGTTGCATATATATGTAGATAATTTGATAAGACTTATTAAGCTGCAGCCGGTAAATGTCACGCAATGACATCATAAGCTTAATACATTGTCTTATCAAATATCGAAATATACTAAGACTGTCAGTATTAAAAAACACATGTCGAAATATGCCTTCAAACTATAGGCTATCAAGGTTATGTTACTATTCTGAGAGTTAACTAAATATTTAATAAAATGTTGCGTCATGCTTCAAAAACAAATAAACACGTCAGAAAATGTTTCGTTTGGTTTGAAACCATAAGTTCATTTTTACAATATTTAAATTCTCGTCTAGAAAATGTGTCAACTAAAACCATGCTGTCATTTAGTTTGATTATACAATGCTGGTTTGTGTGTGTCATTAGTATATGTGTAATATTATGTGACATTTCTTAGATAAACAATAGTATAGTTTGTGCGTCAATTTATATTCATTACATAACACATATTACCGCATACAAATATAGGTGTATGCATGGAACAGATATTCTGATTCATCATGCATAATGTGGAAAGAAATTGTATTATTTAGAATGAGCGCATGAAACTTTTCAAGGGACTGAAGACAATAAACGCTGTGAATTCAAAAGTAAATAATTAATCTTACAGCTGCATGAACAGGTGGAACATTGTTCCATTATATTTAATCATAACCAGATGTACTAAACACGTTATATTTTGTTACTGATTGCTTATACCGTGCATTAAGTCGCATAGCCCGATATTGTGTTTCTCGGTATTTGCATATTTGTGATTTGTGTTATATTTGCTATAAAAAAACTATGTACGCACACTTTTCTAATAGAACATTCATCCGGAGGGAAATATATAGATTCTGTGTTGATTTTGTATTTTGATATAAATGTATGAGACCCGCTGGAAACAAAATACATTGGGAATGCATTGATGCATGGTGCCTAAGAACCTGTTGTTATTCGAAAATGTAATTGCAATCGCTGCTCTGATAGCGTTGACAGTAAGATATTTCTCTATCCGAGAAATATACCATTTTAAATTCGCTATTTCTTGTGAAAACTGTACAAATACTGGAGCATGACTGACTTATTACCTACAAACAAAATAAAAACTCGTAATAAAACAAGTACGATTAAAACGTCATTGACAGGTCAGTAATTTCTAAAATTAGCCGGCAAGACAAAACAAATACTAACAGATTAATTGTATATGATACTCACCGTGATACAACTTTGTAATTAAACAATTGGAAGTCATGTTTATAATTTGTATAAAAATAGCAAACATTTGACCATAGGGCTTCCTTTCGGTAAATGTTCCTGTCCAGAAGAAGCAAGCTACGTTTTTTGTTAGTTTGTGTTTGTTTTAGAAATAAGGACCCAACTGTCATTCGTGCCTTTTTATGTGAGATAGTTCGAATGCGTTTTTACAAATACATGTTCGAAGATCTCTTTTCTTAAAATGTTGAACGAAAAGCTATTTGCAAATAAATGTGTGTAGAATTACTGTAGTGTTACCGCTCAAATCAAGCAAACGCGAAAAAGAATGGGTTCATTGTTTGTTATCGTTTCGCTTTTATTTGCGATATATTATGAGGTGTCTTGAGTCTATCGACAAGTGTCTTACATATGCGTATATTCTGTACGTACTTGGCGTTTTGACATTACACCTTATAATATGAATGACCTTAAGAAGTAATATATTCATTGCATACCACCATTAAATTTTATGGAATGCGGGTATAACGGCTGGGTCCCCCTAAAAGCCTGAGTATATTATGAACATTATTATCTTGGTGTCACAATATAAACGAAAACATCATGCTTAATCTCAATTCTGTCATCGTTTAGCACCACACATGCTTTTTATCGTCTGTTTGTTTTACTATTTATACTCATTTCAACACAAATGCAGTTTGCGCCATACTTTGCTTGCTATATACGTAGTACAGTCCGACTGATTTGGGTTGGTCAAGTGCCCACTATGCATGCTTTGAACCCTTAGTAGTATTAAATAGACCGTGCACGATAAAACCCAAAAAGGCGACTACGTGAAAATCTGTCCACCTGTCGAATCTGGCCTTCATGTAACACTAGTTTAGTGACGGTGTTTGCGTATACAGTCACCCTGACAGTGTATATTATTAACGACACAATACATACAATACCAATGTAATGTTAAACGAAAGACCAACGTGCTATTCTATGGATGAATGTATTGAAAGCGATGTATAAGCTTAAACGTAAGCAAACCCATTACAAGCGTGAATAAAAAAAAGTCCAAACCAGTAGTCCCATAGGTCACAGTAGAGGGATATCATAACTAAGGGACATCTCAATGCTATACATTCTCAACGTCCTACAGTATTTCTTTTTAGTCACATGGGAAAGTATTTGCTTAACAAGGGATACTACATGCCATAACAGAACGAGCAATATATAATTTGTCATTTTTATAATTATTTAATTATTTTGTAATACCTCAGAAAGCACGTCACATATGACAAACATATTTTTATACAAAATCATACAACCACGTGTGTGAAGCGTAAGGATGTGTTCAATCATATTAACTTAATTTATATCAAACTAAATATGACATGTTTAGAGGTTGAATAGGACTTTGTTGTAAACACGTGTTTTAACAAACTATTGTAGGTTCCCAAAAACCCGGTAAATTAAAAAATACCACGTGTATTGGCCTCGTTGATTTTTTAAAGTGTTTGCAATAGTTTATGACAATGTGATCAGTGTTCAGAAAAGTAACGGAAGGCAAACGAATGCTATTTCTGTTTATGCTGGTAAAAGATTCAAAACACAATAGACGAACACAAATTTAATGATACAATACTACAAAATGTAACGTCACATTGGCCTAAATGAAAGGATTTTGTCCTTGTATGAGACGAAGAAATGAACTTGTATGAGTTCTAGTATTTTGTAGAAGCCACGTTAGTAAACAGACTCAGATCATTCTTATGTTAAATTAACTACTTGTTTATATCTTTTTCATGATTCCATATAGGGGCATAAACACAGTATCAGCTGTACGTTAGGTAGCATAATCCGTAGCTAATATCCCATTTACGATAACCGTTGTACATATTGTGCACTAAACATCACTCAAAAAGAAATTAAGGAGGGTCCAGTGTTTCTTTGGATTCAATACAGTCAGATAAGGGCATTGTCATCTGAAGTCACACATATGCTTCTTATATGGTTACACATTGCGTCTACGTAAACAGTAGACAGAGCGGAGTAGTGTTAATGGTGAATGATGCGAATAATTACTCATTTGTGGTCCATGAACTTAAGTGCTTTACTCCGCGATCACAATTGCGTAAGTTGCAGTCTTCCGTTGTCTGAAATTACGTTCGCTACAAATCACAATGTTTTTGGTATGTTAGACAGTGGTAGCGGCATGTTACAATGGATTTAGAATATATTCCTCTTCTGGTGTCGGATGTAAGCGTAACGAAACCTTATTAAGAAATATTCATACTTTGCTATATTATAAAGTCTGCGCATAAAATAAAATCCTTAACACGCTTAGCTTCCCACCCCCAAATTGTAATATGAGATTGAAACTCATGACTGTACCTCTATAACTCTTGAATCATGGATTCCTGGCGTGCCGATTCCTACCCTGACAGGCACAATGTGATATAAGTATGAAGTTTTGATAGTACCGAACTCCTCTCAAATTGTTTACACGAACGTGATCCATACGTGTTCAAGGTATTAGATTCATGGAAGGAAGCATACAAAGGTGGCATATAGGTGACGTTCATTCCTATTTTTTTTAAATTGCACTCCTCTTTTTTTTAATCTCGAGGGAACGACTTACTTACTCGTGGGAACGAGCTAGCTTTGTCGTCGGAACGACTTACTAAGTCGAGGAAACAAGATAGAAAACAAGAGCAGTGCAATTTAAAAAAAAGAGGATTGAATGTCATCTATATGCCAAATAAGCATACTGTGAGATATACGTGCTTATAAATCGCTGTGTTGCTTCCATGTTACCAATTGTGCGGAAACGGGCCGCTTTAGTAACACCGCTTCCGGTCGTTCGCTGTTACTCTCTTAGAACAATTTACGCATACGATATTTGATAACCCTGGTCAAATGATTGCTCGATACTATTTATATACAATTTATAAACATGACTTGCGATTGTTTAATTACAAAGTTGTATCACAGTGAGTATTTTTTCTTTTGACCTCAAAGTGACGTCGTTAGCTCATATACAATTAATCTGCGAGTATTTGTTTTGTCTTGCCGGCTAATTTTAGAAATTACTGACCTGTCAATGACGTTTTAATCGTACTTTTTTTCTTAAGAGTTTTTATTTTGTGTGTAGGTAATAAGTCAGTCATGCTCCAGTATTTGTACAGTTTTCACAGAAAATAGCGAATTTAAAATGGTATATTTCTCGGATAGAGAAATATCTAACTGTCAACGCTATCAGAGCAGCGAATGCAATTACATTTTCGAATACCAACAGGTTCTTAGGCACCATGCATCAATGCATTCCCAATGTATGTTGCTCTCAGCGAGTCTCATACATTTATATAAAAATACAAAATCAACACAAAATCTGTATATTTCCCTCCGGATGAATGGTCTATTAGAAAATTGTGCGTACATTGTATTTTTTATAGCAAATATAACACAAATCACAAATATGCAAATACCGAGAAACACAATATACGACTTAATGCACGGTATAAGTAATCAGCAACAAAATATGGCGTGTTTTGTACATCTGGTTATCATTAAATATAATGTAGCAATATTCCACCTGCTCATGCAGCTGTAAGATTAATGATTTACTTTTGAATTCACAGCGTTTATTGTCAGTCCCTTGAAAAGTTTCATGCGCTCATTCTGAATAATACAATTTCTCTCCACATTATGCATGATGAATCAGAATATCTGTTCAATGCATACAACTATATTTGTATGCGGTAATATGTGTCATGTCATGAATATAAGTTGACGCACAAACTATACTATTGTATATCTAAGAAATGTCACCTAATATTACAAATATACTGATGACACACAACCAAGCATTGTATAATCAAACTAAATGACAGCATAATTCTAGTTGACACATTTTCTAGACGAGAATTTAAATATTGTAAAAATGAACGTATGTTTTCAAACCAAATAAAATCTTTCTGACGTGTTTATTTATTTATGAAGCATGACGCAACATTTTATTAAATATTTAGTTAACTCTAAGGATAGAAACATATCGTTGTAAGCCTATAGTTGGAAGGCATATGGCGACATGTGTTATTTCAATACTTACATTCTTAGTATTTTTCGATATTTGATAAGAAATTGTATACAGCAAATTATGTCATTCGAACGCGAGCATCTCGAGGACTATTTGTGTGAATCATTGCTATGTTAAACACTAATTATTTGATATAGTTTCTTTTAGCAAACTGTTATTGCATTGAACACAACTAAAGAACTATTTGCGTCAAAAGCACAAGCAATAATTTACAATCAAAATGTTATTTATGGTCGATTCGCTAATACAAAACAAAACAGAAATTTGTATAACACAAGCGCCAAATCAAAAGTCTTGTGTATGAGATATATAGTGGTTGTCGTACAATGTGATAAAACATAGTCTACATTTAAACTACGATTTACAGTAAAAACGGTTCCCCCAAAACTTATAAGATATACTTGAAACTCATTTATCTCAATAACTGTTGAAGCATGGATCCCTGATTCATTTGGTGCCATGGCACACACTGAGCGACACTGCGTGATATAAGTAGAAACATTTGGGATCTGTAACTTCTCAACGTGTTAATACGCAAGTAGTCCCGACGTGTTCAAGGTAAAAAGATGCATGGAGGGTACAATACGGTAAGATACAGTTTCTTATAACTTTCGTTGTTGCTTCCATGTTACTTATTGTACAGAAATGGCTGCTTTCGTCAAGTCTACAATTTTAAAACAATTTACGCAGACGATTCTTCAATACCCTAGAAGACAAATGCGGTATTAAGTCCTTTGATCCTATATCGTGTATAGCATCTTAATCGAACGATCAAAACAATAAACTTACATTCGTAAAGGGATACTTTTCGATATCTCTATTGTATATCACAGCTAATTTATCCCTGTAATGCGTGTGTAAATTGATTTGCGCTTACTGTTAACGGTTATCAATTTGGACAGGTTCATCTCTGTTATTACAGCAAGTAGAATTTAATCTGCATGGCATGTATGTTTTGTGACAGTTGTGGGTACTTAATATGTCTTAAATATGCAAATTTCGTTTCACGGCATGACCAATTCAATGACGAATATAAAATAATGTAATAAAAATCAAACTTATTCCTTTTCATTTATAAACGGTGTTTATTGTATCGTCACTTGTTAGCTGTCAATCAACGGTTACGGGGTTTACTATAAATATTCATACGCAAGTCAAAATATGATCACGAACAAGGTAGAATGTGATTGTGAATCTTTATAAACCTACCATAACCCACGTTTGGCGATGAATAAAGACTACTACTACTTGAATTTTTATAAACATCAAAACATGTTATGGGTAAGATCCGTAAACTTACCACTGGTGTGAGCTTACTCTGTATTAGGTGTTGTGAGTTTAGCTTATAATTATTATACGAAATCTTTCAAGTTTTTATGAGACGCCACTAAATTGCATTGGATTCTAGTTGAAACAAAATGTGCAGTAATATTTGAGAAACAACTAATATAGAGAGAATCTCGTTTTGTGTAAAATATTAATGTACGGTTACATGTAAAAAGCACATGTTTACAATTCATAAACGTCGTCAGCATATCCGAGCAAAACAAGTAGATTTTGGTTTGTATTAAGTTTCAGTTTATTAACTGTTGCATGGCATTTATCTTATTTTGAAGGAGCGTGATATTATCAATAAGTGTTACTACCAGAGTCAAATATTAAATCATTCTAATATTTATAACGTTCCAATCAGTTACAAAAAAGTTGTCATATTCTGAATGTATTGCTCAATAATGGGTTTCTTTTGCGCACACGGTCTTCGTACTTATGCGATTTGTATTCTTTCTGCTATGAACAAACACATTTTTGCGAATAATTGTTAAATATAAAATCATCTTTGGCAAACAAATTATGGTTGTTTTAAATGCAAATGCACATGAATGATATATGTTGGTATTTAAATAAACTGGGGTGTTATTGCTGAAGTTTTCGCACACATTGATTGTTATTCATAACTTTAATTGCGTTTACTTCTCTGTTATGGATGATTGTTTACGATCATTATTGGGTACATATTTCATTCTGAGCATTAAATTGTACAACGTTGAAAAACACGTACAACAATTGTACTGATTTTAAGAAACGCTATCCGCTAGATATGCCTTTTTCAAAAGTTACATTTTATTTGTGTTACTACAAGACAAATGTACTAAAACATGGACAAGCTCCCCAACTGTTTGAAGAACTCCTTTCTAAAAAATAATGTTTGAATAATTTCTTCAAAACAAAACAATGTTATAATTATTTTTTATACAAAACAAATGCTGTCGTTATCGTTATCGTTTATCAAATGATAATGATGCGAGCTCCTGTCCTAAAGTCCGTTTCGTACTAGTACACCGTCTTGACTTGCTATGTCACAATGATGACGTTGCACACACGAGTAAAACCGTTATATGTTTAAAGGTTTATTCTGTGTAACGTTGATTGCCAGGATAACAACAGCGAAATATAAAACTCTGGACTATATATGTATATCTGTTTCATGACGTTGAGCAGTTATTTTGTTCGAACAAATATAATGTTTACCGACTTCTAAAAAAGAGGAGGAAGAATCAATGTCGCGGATGAGTCACCACATGACGTAAACAAACAAGTATCAAAAACGAGACAGTTCATGAAGATGAACTCCTTTAATTTTCAAGTAAAAAGTATAAGGTAGAAAGTAGAATACCTTATCTAAAGCAAACTGATAGGCGTCTCAACTGTTCTGCAGCTCATCCACCGACTGGCCCCTTATATGATCGACTTGTCACCGCGTTACCGGATTGTATTTTTTTGCTAAGTATAACTTGCATGCTTAAACTGTCAAAACGCGACCTTCCTTCGTGGAGGCTCAAACCGAAATGACTCTGGAACAACGCTGATCATCATTGTTCGATCCCAGTTCTCAGAATCGAAGATGGCCGCCGTTGCGAATGTAAACAAAGCTCAGATGAGGACTCACCATGATCGCTTGATAGTAAAACTTATGAGATATGAAATTCCCTCACTGGTGAACATCACAGCTCTTTGAATGTTAATATTACAAGGTAGGTGTTCATTTACCACTTAAGTAGTGTTATTTCGTAATGTGAATAATATCATAAAGCAAAAGATGGGGCGCATCAATATCAACATTCACAAACCATATATTTTTTGCATTATGCCACTTAAAAATATTAATAAACTAGACTCTAAACAAGAACACTTAAATATACCGCAAACAATTAGCGATTATTTGTCCAGCACAATATGCAAATGAGAAGCCTTAGGACGTCAGCATGGGTCAATGTGTATTGAACATTACAGTTCCAGAAACAATTTTATCGTTGAAATACACATTTAATAAATTAGCAAAGCATCAAAACGATACAGTTATGCTTATTTTAAGATTAAACAAACCAAAAACAAAGTGATGTCATTTAAATAAAAACTATGTAGACAGCAAACGGAATAGGTTCGTTTTTGTTTACTGAAAAAACACTTGTCACAAACACAAAATATACATTCGAATTGTAAATGATAACAACCAGTGGAATATTTAACAAGTGAGTATTTGATCAACTGTTAACACCAAGGAGCGTTGAATTGAATAATTAAATACTGACGATTACGTTTTAAAAATCGGGATAATAAATTGGTAGGGGATCAAATATGTAGAAGTTGCATTTTACATTTTTGTCGCGTTTGTGATGTAAGTATTCAAATTCAGAAGACAAACACAACATTTTAAACAAATACATTACTATGTTATAAAATAATTATTGCCCTGTGTAACAATGACGAAAGCGGTAGGTTCCATGACATATCATCAACATGTAACGTGGATGTATTACGAAAATGTGTGGAAAATTAATGGCTGCAATCAACATCGTAAACACAATTATTTATCCCAATAAGCTGTTTGCAGACACAACGAAATGCCAGCTCAAAAATGACTAACACTTTAATTATCACAGTGGATTATTGTGGATTGTGGATTGAGGGTAAAACTGTAAAAATATGAATTTTAACAGACACGTTATTGTTTGTATTTAACTGTCAGTTATTTTAATTGAATTTACGTGATTATGTCTTTTACAATGACGTTTCCTTACTTCGTTAAGTTTATAATGACATAACCTGTAGTACAAAATAAGACTTCGACAAAAGTTCTACCATTCCTTTATGTTCAATCGCAATGTCACTGACAATCTTTGTTAACATGCCTTTGGCCGGTTATAATTTAAGTTAAAAACTTACTCAGTTGATATCTTATTACGTGTATGCATCGCTAAATAAGTAAGGACGTTATTTAGAGCATGCTTGTTTATGAAATGTATATCGTAATTTACCTTTGAAAATGCTACGCAATGCTGTTTCTACACAATTGTAAATACATTTTCGATGAAAAGAGTATACGTATAAGGTTTCTTATATGTATTATAAATGTGTTCTTATCCGATTTGTTCCAAGAAGCACATACAATAGGAAATTAACTTCATAAAACTTTCGCAAAACCTCTTAAAGAGTCTTTAAAATTTGTGCAAATCACTGAGAGCGATGAGGGTTGGACGATAAGGAAAGCGCGGTAGAACAGCATGTGTGATTTATGTGTTAATGAAGCAGTATCTGTGCATACAATTTACACTGAAGATTGCATCTTAGCATACGCAGATAGTCCATTACAAAACATATATATGATATGCTTGCACTTTTATTTTCAAAACTTCAGATTAAGATATGGCACAAGACACACCACAAAACAGAAACAATTCATAAAATGCATTCATACACAATTGATTGGTATGTATATAAATAAGGTTCATAAAAGATCCGATTTATAATATAAAATAGGTACATACATTTATTTAAAAATATATAAGAAATCATTTTCTTTTACAGTGTTAATAGTTCACTTTATCGTGCATTAACCGCTGTATGTGTTTTAAATTAGAAAGGAATAACTTTTAGCAAATTTATAAAACGTTTACGTACGATCTTACATTAAAGATTTTAAAGTGTAAGCATTTTCACATTCGTTTGTTTGCGTAATGTATAAAAATGAAACTCATTAATCTCACTAACCTATTCAAGCACTGAAACATTGAACGACAGGCCATTAACTGAACGACATGAAATAAATAGCGTTCTGTGATGTTGCTGTAACATTTTAAATGTTTATTACGAATGCAATCTTCACGATTACGCGATACAATGTGTATTAATGGTAACGTGGTGGGAGATATTCAGCTCCAAGGTTTTAATACTGAACAGTTTTGCTGCATCCGGAGAAATGCTTACATTTAATATTTCCGATAGAAAATCATTTGACTTTGTTTCATATAAAATGAATCCACTTCGACGTAATGTTACAAATATTGATATTGTTACGGCTGTAACGGCCAATGTTTTACATGGTATAACATGCCACACGTTTTAACTAATATTCATATGAAGTACATATGTTTATGGTTGATCATAGGACGAATGAATTTCAGTGACCGGGTTATTTATTTGTCATACATGTTTCCAGTCTTGCAGTTTTTTCACTGTGCTACGTTGTTTATTTTTGTTAATGATGTGCATGGACCGTTCCAATGCGGCGATTCACGTTTTAATATTTCTTTTATATTCCATCGTCTGTAATATAAGAAGTTGATATAAACAAACAAATTGTAGCCTTATACAATTTCTGTATTATCTTTTTTGCTACATGTAGATTATTGTATCGCTATAAAACACAAGGCACCAATACCAATCTACTTATGTGAAATATGAGAGCATTTAACGACTAAAACCAAATGGAATCCATAACATTCTATTGATTAGTGATTCAGGTTCTTAGAGCAGTTTCACACTCATATCACATATATGATTGTCGCTTAACGCCCTAGTTAAATACAAAAAGATATATGCACTCGAACATTGAGAGAAAGTACGGCAGATAATTGTACGCGATCTTATTTAGGACAAGAACACGAAATGGCATTTCATATATTGTTTCTTAATATTTCTCAAATAAGGCCCATTGACTTGCGCTAAGCACAACCACTACCAATACCTATTGATCAATTTCGTTTTTATGTGATCAATAGACAAATATAATAATTTTAAAACAAGACATTACACAAATCCGATCTGTTTAAATGAAACTGACATCATTATGTTCATTGTATCATTGTTATTGTAGTTTATTAAATGGTTCTAACTGAAATTTAGATTGCCCTGTGTGTCTTTCGTGTTGAACTTTATTGTCGCATGCTTGATTTAAAAGTTTGAAGCGATTATTTACTTACGCTTGGGACAAGATGTTGTTTGTGGTTATAAGCTTGCAATTGGCGACTAGTTTGCTTCGATATATTGCTAATTGCATACACTTTTGCCCATAGAAGTTTAGTAATGGATATTTAGGCTCACTTAGCGTTCAGGATATGCATATGTGACGGTCGTTTTATTGGTAATGTCTAAGATTTAAATCCACTTGTCGCGATTAAAAACATACTGACAATTGCCTCATATTGATACATTTATGTAAATGGACATCAGTTGCAATATGTTCACATATTCTTTAACTTAGCGATTAAGTAATTTAATATCGACGAATGCATTTCCGTTTATAATGACACAGTTACCGTTCCCCTGTTGCGGATAGTTCAACAATGAAAAAAATATATATCTTGAAGTCCGCGACATTTGTCGACAAATATAATAAAACTGTCTTACAGAATTCAAATGTTACCCCTTTTAGGAAACCATAAGGGTACTATAAATGATGAATGAATGCCGTAGGTTTATCGGTAAATATATTTTATTGAACGGACCGTTGTGCAATCCAACTCGTTGTATTACATCCAATTTGTTTTTGTAATGCGTTCATAAAGATTATCATTCATTAACAATTATTGCGTTTGTTCTAAAATTGTACGATCAAGATGTAATTATATGTAAAGCAACGGTTTATCGTGATTGTATCCACATATAACTCGGTGAAGGCTCATTCCGAGAGAAAGCGCAGATACTAGACAGCCAGCAGAGACGACCCTCTAAAAATTGGTAGCATTTTATGGTTTTATATTTCAAAAACAATATTTAAGGGTTGCTGTATGTTGGGTATGTGTGCCCTTATTAATGTGTTAACTAAATCAAATATAATCACGATTGACTCTATACAAGAAGGCACCCTAGTGTTTAAAATGTGTCATACAATTGTATTACGTTTTAGCTCCAAGATTGCATGCATGGAAAACAGTAAGAGAACAATTTGCCCCATAGCATACATAACACGTCGGTAAACTAATTTAACATCGCGTGTGAATAGTTAACGAACAAGGTGATTGTTCATCGACATTCTGCCTTTATAAAGCATTTTATTGCGTCCGGAGCAACACAGACGAAATGTATGCGTCTTAGGGTAATACTATATTAAAAAAAAAACAAGTGATGTAAGAACGTTTTCAATCTCAATGGAATAATAATTTTATTTTTATCATGCGTATAACGTTACACATGTTTTCGGTTGTTATCTAATCTTTACGGTAAACACGAGCGTGCGGAGATGTGAAAATGTTAAATGAAACGATATTGTAAAATTATATTTCTCATGTAAGTAAATGATGTTATTCTTACATTAAATTTCTTTTTTTTTAAATTTTAAATACACGTTTTTATTTGTCTGACTAAATAAGTTTCAAAGATTAACTTCCAAATAAGGGAACGCATTTTGCAAGAAGTAACGTCTTCCAAGAACTATCCCAGCGTGTTTCAGACACAGTTTGATTGGAATATCGATATATCGCTTGTGAAACAGCGCCATCGGTTGTTAACGACCGTAGAGACCAACTACAAAATGTAATGGTACGAAAGCATGAAACACAGTTCTTAAGGTTAGCTTGTTTTTAGATGGTCAGTCATTAGCAAGGGGAGGCGTATTATGATCTAGAAGGTGTTTAAGTGTATGCACATTGTTGATGGGCTCAACTATAAGACAGAAATTCTGCTTCGCAAACATGTGAACGTATGGACATTCGTTGCTTGCTTTGGTTAGCTTTGCAAACAACCGTCAAATTATATTGGTGCGGAATGTGAGTACATCGCCTTTGAGAGATATGACGAAGTTACAAGAGTATTATACCAGGAATGTGTACATACAACTTAGGAGAAGTCCACTGTGTCTGTATTTAGGGAAGCGCAGTCTAATGTGCGCGGAGTTAACACATTAATTATGCATATTCCAGCAACATTCTTATTGGATGAACAGTATCGATGTATGTAATGCTCTCCTAGGAAATAGATCAGCACAATTAAAACCGTTCAGCGAATACAGGCGAAACCAATTCTGTCCAGATGTTTACATCCGCTAAAACACAATGAAAATAATTTGCCCAATGCAAAATAACATATTATTATAGTGTATAACATGGTTGATAATAAATGTGGAAGTTTGTACAAAACTTAAGAAAATGATTAATATTCGTTTAAGTCATTTTTTAAGTTTGGATGTTTTTTTGAGTGAGTATTTAAAACCACGGATGCTTATATTATGTTGAAGGTCAGACATTAATATTTTATAATCGTATCAGTATTTTCAGGAATTTACGAATGCTAATATACATTTAAACTACAACTCAATTTTCCGTTTATGTGCATAGGGACTGTCAATAAGAAGATAAAGAGGTATGCGTTATGGAGTTAGCTAGGATATGTTCTTACAACGTTTGTGACGTCACTAACACTACGGAATGGATTCATGAATATAACGTTACCAACACTGAATATTACGAATATTATGTTTACGACCAAGATTTTGTCTTCTGGCAGGTAAGTACGACTATGTTATTTTTCTTGACTTATCATAAGAAAGGAAACCAGTGTTTGCTTTAAATAAAACAATATGCATGTGTTCTGTTTCTTAATTTTCTGTCAGAATATATGGTCCTCACACAGATTAACGTCCGTTACAGTAATGCGTATAATACTTATTTACATTGTAGACTATATAATGCGAATATTTTAATCTTGTGATTTAAAATATAATGGACGCAAAACATAAATCACCTTTTGGTATTAATTGTAAGCTGTAGTGATGAACGAACGCATAGTGTTAAGGTTTGCTTTCGAAAGCAGTTGCGACAATGGAGATCGATTGTTTCTTGTCTTTTTTTAAACGAAGCACTTAAAGCTGGTATCTATTTTGTTGGTTTCTTACATTCCTACTGTACAAATCAATGAGATTGTCTCACATGTCATTTGAAACGTCGTGAACATCTGTCGTGAAATATGTTATATAAGGAATGTTCCAGACGTATTTATATCAATGTGTCATCTCTTAGTATAAACAGACCCAATTGACATGTATGGCTTTGTTATATTCTTAAAAAATGATGAATAGTAAAATATGAGAAGCATATACAATTAAGACTCTATAATTTTTTATTCGAAAGTTTACATTTCGAATTTGCATTACTGAATCATAGTGAACATTGAAAACAAATAGAGGTCAAATTATTAATAAATAAGTGATACTTATAAGGAATTTAAATTGTTGTGTATTGTCTTTATCAACATTATATAAAGAATTAGTATGCTTTTGATATGGCCACTGAGTTTTAATGGAATGTAAAATACCAATATTTAATCTGCAAATTGAAAATAATAATTTAAAGATCCTAAGGTTATTAATGAAAATGTCATAATATCACAACACAAATATTAATGTGAATTCTTCAACGTTTACTTTTTTTTAACTTGGCAATGCGATTTAAAACTTTAACGCCACAATTACAGAGGTTGAAATGAGGCGTAATGTTTTAAGAAAGGCTTTAGACAGAAGACGCTAAACGTGTTGCTTCTGATCTGCAAATCGCAAAAGATAAATAGTGCGGTAGGGTAAATGAGGTATTCCAAGTTGAAAGCGCCGGTTAAAATGTTGTTAGTAATAGAAAAAAAAGATAAAATCACCGTGCTTCAAATAGTTTTTTATAGATACATATATAAACAATGTTATCAATAAACTTTAAAAACTCATAATGTGTTATGTATATTCGCCTTATTATTTATTATTCAGCCAATTTAATTCAATGGTCTCAGTTATATTCATATTTGCGAGTTCAGTGTGTATACTTTCATGCTAAACTTGAATATATTGATTAATTCTTGTTCTAGGTTACATGTTAAACTATCAATACACTCAGTACCAAGGTAGCTAGCTCCTTGTAAATTGTGACTACTTTCGAGAGAAAATCTAGCCGAGCGATTGAAGAGAAAATTCACAATTTCCCGATTGGACAGATTGATGTCTGAAGTATTGGAAAAAATGGAAAAACAGCGGTGCACTAAATAGACTGTGTCTTATGTTGTAGAACTGTTGTGGTGTTACGACGAACTAATAAATACTTGCTTTGAGTTTCGAAAATGTATTCACTTGGCTTCTGGATAACGTACCGTGAACTGGAATAAAAGAAATAATCGGAATAAATGAAGAACCTGCATATTATCATTGTATTGAAAGCCTGGAGTATAAATCATTTACTTGTATATATTTTGATTTAGTGACTGAAATTTATGCGATAATGAAATAAAAAATAATGATATTGAACAATGCATACAAATGCGAGTTTAAAATGTAAAGTATATATTGTTCTAGTTATTTTTCGGTCGGCGTCTCTTTAAAATAAAAACTAACTAAAACTTAATCTAAGCAAATGATGGAAATATCAACAAGAAGCTTGATGTACCAAAACTCTTCAACATTGCTGGCGACCACGAACGTGCATCCGAGAGACGTTTATATTGACCTGAATATCACATACAAGGATTATTATATTGTCGATCAAAACGTGGCGTTTTGGAAGGTTTGGCTGGTTTTATTATTATTTAATAAATTGTATGCATTTGTAAAAAATGTTTTGAATTCTTTTATTTATTGAATTAATGGGTATCACATTGCATCGTCAGGTTTGTTTATCGTTGGCAATATCGACTATAACGACTAAAACTTTTCAGAGAGTGTGTGTGTTAATAAATTCCATCGAAGCATAAATGTATAAAACTAGAATAAAACATGATTGCATCAAACTTCAACAGGTTAAGCACTTGTTTACCTTTTAACATATTCATGTATNCGTCGCTGTCGGCTGATTTGTTTACATGCCGTAGTTGACAGAGACGAAAAACTTCGAAACTTCAACAAAATAACCCGGTTTATTTTTAAACAAATAAACCACAATGTTTAACATAGTTTTTTTTACGTTTTTTTTTTTCGCAAAATAGTCAAATTATATCAGTTAAGTAAACAATAATGTTTCTATCCAAAACGACGATTTTGCATATAACTTTTACGGATGTTTATTACATATTGAAAACAATATACGTGAAAACTCTATTCAAAATTGAAATAAACGATTATTATCAAGTGTTAAAATGTGTTAGTGGTACAATTTATTAGAAATGCCGGACCCTTAACATGCATTCCACATGTTGACTGTGTGCGCATGCGCACTGCCAAATGAAAATTCCCATGAGACATATGACCTGATACTTGCACACCAAAGCTTATAACTATGCTGTATGTGTATTAACACTTACTTGTTAAAAAGCAGTTGAATATTACCAGCAATCGAAAAAATGTTGTTTGTTTCTGCAATACATTTTATACTTATTTGACAAGATTATAAATATTTCAAAGAATTTTTCGGTATTTGGACCTCTCGGCTATTTGTTTTTGATCAGTTCATGGACATAATATAAGAACTTATGTTTCAGGTTCCTCAACTGGTGTTGTTGGTGACCTTATTTGTCCTGATTGTGGGCAGCAACACATGTGTCCTCGTCGGGATTGCGCTCTCGGAAAAACGGGCGAAAACACGAATGAACTTCTTTATCGTTAACCTCGCTATAGCAGGTAACATGTTTTGACAGTAAGCATTTGACTACTGCAATTAATTTTACACCTTCTACTTTGTCTTTAAATAATGATTTCATTTACACAATAAAAACCATGCATTGTATTTTCATTTAATTTGTTTGCATTTACGGAATTTTCTACATATCGCTGTTTTATCCAACATTGTGCGAAGTCTTAAATGTATATTATTCTAATCAGTGAATGATGCATACCATTTCTACAATTATTTTGTTGCCAAATGAGTATCATAAATTTCGTTATATGTCATCAAAGGTTTAAATGGTTAATTAAATATCTAATTAATTAAAGGTCCAGCCAGAACCTCTTCATGTCATAAGTTGTATGAGGGTTTTGTATTAAATGAACGTTATAATCAAATAGACATTCTCAAAAGTATTTCAAAACAAACCTTATAAGCCACATATATAACGATGGCACAGGCGGCAATATCTTAAACTACGATCGTCGATTCAAAAAGTAAGAACGAAATATTTAAACCATTTAAGTGTGAGTATATAGCAAATCGAAATAATTTTAACAAAACCTAATACAATATATATAATTATCCAGCTGTTATATGTGTCTTTTCTTTTAGTTTACCAAGTGTTCTTTTTTTTTTACGTTTAGTATAATGTTATACAGTCAGACAAAAAAAAGTAAGCACCAGATGACCCTAAATTAACACAAACTTGTTTTTATCTAACGAGCATGTGCAGCTAATACCGTGTTCATATATAGTGTTTAAAATATTTTGCTAAATGAATAACATTGACTAAAAGCATGTGGTGTTGTAGAATATTTTCAATTTAGTAATATGTTCTTGTAGATCTGTCTGTTGGACTGATGCACGTGACGGTGGAGATTGCTGAGAAGTGTTTCATCGTTTGGCATGGAGGTCCCGCACTCTGTAAAATAGTCCGCTTCTGTCAGGTAGTTTGTTGTGCACTACTATTGTCTGTAAATCTGTATTTTATTTTTGTATACAAAAATTATTGTTACCAGGTACTATTCGCGTTGAAATTACTTAAACAATATATCAGAAAAATGCGTGTTTTTTAATTAAGATCTTATTTGTTGAGTATGTTTATGTTTTATGTTTATCAGGTTAAACATTTCCTTTTAACATCATGAATAGTTAGCATCAGTGGATACATACCTACTTAATGCATTTTTGGTTTAAAAAAGTAAACCATTATGTGAATAATCATCTGAAAATTGCGTTACATGGACTGATGTTATTTTCAGGCTTTTGTGATAAACGCATCGACGTTCATGATAGTGGCCCTCAGCATAGATCGAGTAGATGCAATTGCAAGGCCGATGAAATTTACACGGAAAGGTATATTTTGTGAACTCGTGTCTGAAAAACGTGTATTCACTCATAACTCAAATTACAAAAACTTCTAGAACAACTGTGAGATATGCTTGCATTCATGTGCATGATATATATATGTGTATAAGAGGATAATGACATTGGCTCATATGGTCTCAAATACTGAATAATGTTACACAAGCAAACACTAGCATACAGGCAAAATGAAAAACTTCATTGCAAAAACGTTGTGTCAAATATCGTTTGCTGGGACTATCAATTATATACATTTCCAATACATCTTTGTTTAATCGCGTTCATAGTATATATCCTGATATAGAAACATGTTGTATATTATATCGAAATATACACACACACTTAATGCATTGGACTCTTCAATTATTTAAGATATGAGTGATCGACAATGTGATTGTTAACTATGTCTTTGTTTTATATTAACGAGAATTCTCAAACAATGCATTCTTATATAATTCAGCCACGACAGTCCGGATATTGGCTAACGGTGCGTGGATCAGCTCCGGCGTTCTCTCCATTCCCTCGTTTCTACTGTTTGACACTGTCACCCTCAATGGTGATCCACACTGCATAATGACGCTACAGGAGCGCTGGCATTGGCAGGTATATGGGGTACTATTAATCAGTATTCACGTGTTGTATTTTACAATACGTTGTTTTACGTGCATTTAGCTTTTATGATGATAAACATACTTCTAGTAAATGTGACGGTTTGGTTGCCTTGAAAATAAGGTCGCCTTGACGTGTAGCGGGTATGGTATCCGCCCAGCAACCGGAAGCTCATGAGATCGATCCTCATTGAGAGAAAGTTATTTTGATCACCTCGAAAGACACCAAGTACTAGATATTAGTTCCCAAGGAAACGGACTCGAGAGCGTTCCTCTAAGCTTTATGCTTGCTATGCAAATGAGATGAAATAAATATGTTTAAACTACTTAATTAGGACATTTATTACAATTATGTATATACGAATGTTTTGAAAGTGCTTTTGCAACAATATCAACAGTCATATTGATTGTTGTTAAACTGACAAAAGTCACGTATTGTTCATGTTTAAGTGTCGCAGCACGTTTCAATTCGTAAAATTGTGTATTTTTTTTTACAAATTGCGATGATAAATTATTCAGTATATATCTCCATATGCATCCTTTAAACTCCAACATAAATTAATACATTTCAGGTTCACATAACATTGGTTGCCATGAACGCGTATATTATCCCCGCAGCTATCATCATCTCTTGCTACATGATCATCATTTGCGTGATCTGGGGGAAAAGCAAGGGTGTTAACAGACATCCGTCATCCGAAAGTGATGACAGTAAGTGTTTTAAGACATTTATAACTGCATAAAAATAAGTCTGAAGTAAACTATGCCTAAACGTTGTTTTCGACAATGTTTATCATTTGGATATTTTACAAGAAGTTTTGTCCTTGAATTAATGTTTCGAAGCCGTTGATTGACGACATTTTCCGTTAAAGCCATACTAGTGCGAGTGAATCCTTTAACCTAAATCATGTATAACTAGTTATAATGCTTTGATGCTACTAGAGTACTTGGTTATTCTATTCCTGTTTAAGACATCCACACTAAACATCGGGCAAGGAATAAAGGAATCATTCCACAGGCAAAAATCAAAACGGTGAAGATGACTCTTATAATAATACTCGGTAAGGAACAACAGCTAGCTTGCTGTCGCGAGCACAGAATGAATAGATGCATATTTGTCTAATCGAAACAATATTATGTTGTAAAGCGTTTGCTGTGTTTGTGGGTAAACTGTCTCGGAAATTGAATATATATTCCATTATATCATGGCATTATGAATCTATGGACTGATTTTGAATATTTGATTTAAAAAGGTGTTTATAAGGGTGGTGCATTTCGAAGTATCGTCTTCAAACTCGATCAAAAAGCACGTATAAGTTTATTATTGTATGGATTTTACAACCATTTGACTATGAAAATTGCATCGCCTTATCATTTTAGCGTTCGTGATATCCTGGTCGCCCTCCTTTGTGTTCAATCTTGTTGACGTGTTCAGGGATATAAACACGGTGACGTCACAGACATACGTCGCTGTCACTGCCTTTATTCAAAGTCTTGCTGCGTTAAACTCGGTGTTGAATCCGATCATCTACGGAATATTCGGAACAAGAATATGCGTATATATAAGGTAAAATGTTTATTAATTGTTATGTTTCATAACGTACATTTTTGTTTTTAAGGTTACTGCAAACTTTTGTTGCTGGACATCTGCATAAACATAGAAAAAACACTGTTCGAAAACAAGACGTTGAATCTACAAGTCCAACAAAAACTCAATCATAAATTAGGAACAAAAACTTTGTTTTAATTATAATGTCTGCTCAGTTGCTTTATATCGTTTTGTGTTGTTTTTTCTTCAGGAAGTTGCCTTTTCTGAAAAACCTTGGGATTGTTTGCGTACATGTCACATGAAGATACAACCGTTTCCCCAGTCAAATGCGCAATCGTGTAACGCTGTAGGAGAAGGATCGTCTGGAACGTGTTTGACAGTGAAATCCAAAACAAGTGCCTCTTGGAATTGCCTTGATGGAATATTTAACGCCAGAAAGTGTGATTTCAATATCGTCGCAAAGAATATTCCGCCGATATTGTCACCCCAGAGGAAACTTTGCCAGCGAAGGCCCTCTGGGCTTCTATTGGCAAATAGAATAATGACTCCATCAGAACTAATATTGCTTGAAACATTCCGTAGTGAAAAAGGTCAGAGTTCAATCACGCTTGATAATGTGAGTGATGAAGAACATGCATTGAACACACCTGTATGTTTTAGCTAGTCAACCCATGTCATCTTCACTGTAAAGAACCACGTTTGTAAAAAACGAATGCATTTCAACGTATCTGCAATCCAATGAGACTGACTTCAAATCCATACATATAAAGTGCTCATACATAAAAAACGCATATGACTTTATAACAAACATGACATAATATTTAATAGGATTTCTCTGAATAGCACCAATATTGTTAAATTTAAAGTATAATTGGATTATTATTTTCAGATTTTTTGCTTAACTTAATGTACACAATTATATTTTAGGTATGTGAACATCCATTGATTATCATAGTTATTGAGAAAATCACCGAGTTGTGCATGCGTTGCTTTATAGCTGTACCAAGAAACGTAACTATATCACGTGCATGTAATTGAACATATGCGTTTGTATCACTTCTTAGCTTGTGTATGAGACTTTATTCGCTAACAGTAGAGGTAGTCAGATATTCGCAGTGGAATATTTATGTCACAAGTCAAATTATAAGTAAGATAACATACGCAATGTGTAAAACAATACTTATATATTCACACTTTATTCGGATCAGCTTGCTCAGTATGTGGAGCTCTGTACTACAAATCACGGTTCGATCCAGCCCAGCCTCATGAATTATGGCAATTAGGACAATTCTTTGTCTG
Organism: Dreissena rostriformis; assembly: GCA_007657795.1. Lineage (NCBI taxonomy): Eukaryota > Metazoa > Mollusca > Bivalvia > Myida > Dreissenidae > Dreissena > Dreissena rostriformis. Next base: position 76,410 of record VMBQ01002524.1, on the reverse strand, counting down.
ATTTAAGAATGGCAGTTGTCGGTTACTGACACAAGTATCTACACTCAGTATTGGTAAACCAGGTTTCCAAGGAAAAGTGTGAGTGGGTAAACCAACCGTCGTTATATGCGTGTTAAAAACGACCATAATATTGTAAGTTATATAGAGATTCGTGAGTGCGTTCTTACTGTTTGACTTTTACAATAATATTTTATGTTGACACATAGATAAGTTGAAACATTCGCTTGCGTTAAATGTATCCAAATACAATACCAGCTCAATACACATATTAACTGCGCTCCTAATAACCTAATTTAGTTTAAATACATCGTTAAAGAAGTTTAACACAATTTTAACACATTCATGCGAATTCACACCATAAACGAGCACCTCTTCGTTTATGATAATAATCAGTCGGAATAAGAATACAGGTCCATACTTTGTTCAATACATGTTTTGATGATACACTCTTTAATATTATACGACCAGAGTGTCATACTTGGGCAGGTACGTGCTGGTGTGTTGTTTGAATATATTTATATATATAAGTGTGTGGTGCAATCTTTCATTCGCTGATTATATACATATATATAAGTGTAAACATGTCAGTTTTAATTATTAAACATTATTTAGTAACATTCTTTTACGTTAATAATCCATTCTGTGAAATATATTTAAAAAAAACTTAATTCTATTTGCAAGCCATATTACCTTTAAAATATTGTCGATGTAACAAACGAGTAATTGAGTAATAATACACGTTGATTTCTAGCCCCTTATCAATGAATAATTAACATTGGCGTTAAATTGGTAACCAGCATGTGTTGCTACGTTTTCATGTCTCGAATTAAAATTATATCTTTATCCGTTTTCTTTGAATGATATTAAACCAATTGCACTTGTTATAAGTTTTAAATACCGGGAATTTTCATTATATTTCGAATATGGCGTTATATTATCATCAAATAAAATAAGAAATAAAAACTGCAATTCTATAATTTTAGATCATTTTACTTTCAATACGAATAATTGTGGTTTTAAAAACCTTAACAAATCAATAAACACACTTTTCGTTGAGGTGCTTCTACCCTTTCTTTTTTAATCAATCACGTTAACGAAACTGAGAACATTAACAGCATATTAATTACCATAAACTGATTATTTTTGCAGTGTTCTTAGTGTTATTGTAACGTTACTATTATGAAACAATTATATATTCGATCTTTGATGTGAACATTAAAATAACATTAGGAATGGCGGTAAACAAAAACACGTTAAGTGCATTTTTTAGAGCGTGTGAATGAATTTATTTTGTCTTCAGACACAAACGACTAACGAATAGCAACACGAATGTCCCACATGAAAGCGTTATCTTTAGTGCATGTACCATAAATCCTACTATTTCTGGAAAGTTATGTTTACACTTATGCAAAATGATAAATGACAATATGTTATATTTCCTATTCGTTTCCGAGNGAAACTTTGAGTTGGTAAACCAACCGTCGTTATATGCGTGTTAAAAACGACCATAATACTGTAAGTTATATAGAGATTCGTGAGTGTGTTCTTGCTGTTTGACTTTTACAATAATATTTTATGTTGACACATTAATCAGTTGAAACGTTCGCTTGCGTTAAATGTATCCAAATACAGTACCAGCTCAATACACATATTAACTGCGCTCCTAATAGCCTAATTTAGTTTAAATACATCGTTAAAGAAGTTTAACACAATTTTAACACATTCATGCGAATTCACACCATAAACGAGCACCTCTTCGTTTATGATAATAATCAGTCGGAATAAGAATACAGGTCCATACTTTGTTCAATACATGTTTTGATGATACACTCTTTAATATTATACGACCAGAGTGTCATACTTGGGCAGGTACGTGCTGGTGTGTTGTTTGAATATATTTATATATATAAGTGTGTGGTGCAATCTTTCTTTCGTTGATTATATACATATATATAAGTGTAAACATGTCAGTTTTAATAATTAAACATTATTTAGTTACATGCTTTTACGTTAATAATCCATTCTGTAAAATATATTTAAAACAAAACTTAATTCTATTTGGAAGCCATATAACCTTAAAAATATTATCGATGTAATAAACGAGTAATTGAGTTATAATACACGTTGATTTCTTGCCCCTTATCAATGAATAATTCACATTGGCGTTTAATGTGTACCAGCATGTGTTGCTACGTTTTCATGTCTCGAATTAAAATCGTTTATATCTTTATCCGTTTTTTTTTAATGAAATTAAACCAATTGCACTTGTTGTAATTCGTAAATACCGGGAATTTTCATTATATTTCGAATATGGCGTTATGTTATCATCAAATAAAATAAGAAATAAAAAACTGCAATTCTATAATTTCAGATCATTACACTTGCAATACGAATAATTTTGGTTTTAAAAACCTTAACAAACCAATTAACACACTTTTCGTTGAGGTGCGTCTACCCTTTCTTTTTTAATAAATCACGTTAACGAAACTGAGAACATTAACAGCATATTAATTAACATAAACTGATTATTTTTGCAGTGTGTATAGTGTTATTGTAACGTTACTATTATGAAACAATTATATGTTCGAACTTTGATGTGAACATTAAAATAACATAAAAAATGGCGGTAAACAAAAACACGTTAAGTGCATTGTTTAAAGTGTGTGAATGAATTTGTTATGACTTCAGACACAAACGACTAACGAATAGCAACACAAATCTTGAGTGCATGTACCATAACTCCTACTATTTCTGGAAAGCTATGTGAACAATTATGCACAATGATAAATTACAATATGTGATATTTCCTATTCGTTTCCGCGCGATGTATTAATAAATACAACCAGGTACATTGGTAAGTTGGTAAATCGGGAAAGAAAAAGGACGCCAACGTGTTGTGGTCAACAAGAAACATATCAACACCACTATATTTTGATAATTCTTTGATCAGGTTAAATGATTTGGCGTTTACAGGGAAGGAAACTACGACGCATATTTAGTTTGAGGCCACATGCATTGGTATAAAAAAATAATGGTTTATGCATGGTAGCTAGCGAACGTCACATGCGATTATCTATATTACTATACAATGAGAAAATTATCCTTATTGATTTTGAGGTCACCAAATCAACGGTCAAGGTCACATAGGCCTGTTACTGTTTCGTTTCCGCACACTATTGTGGAGACGCTTTGGCCAACGATCAGGCAAATCGTAAAAGTGTTAATTTGGTTGTGTGTGTCGTCGACTTTTAGTAAAGTGTCGCGGGAATTTTCCATATGGACATATGGCCACCATAAGACTTGATAGATGGGCTACGGGGGTAACATAATATACCGGAGACGGCCCGTTCTAGAGGCGACCCTGGATCTTTTAGAGCCCCTGGTGTGAAACATCTAGTTCGCTGCATTTTGTTTTAAGTTTTCATGCAAAAAACGAGATATATATTTATATACATGCTGAGCGAACAATCGAACCTGTGACCCTTGCAAACTACTTAAATTATCGTTTAATTAATTACGTGTTGTTTATAGTTGTTGGTTGGTCCACCTAGTATGAAATGTAATAGGAATTAAACAAAATAAACGTATTTGCATTAACACATGAACGCCAAATGATTGTAATTTGCAGTGCTTATGTGTTTTAGTCTGTTTCTATATTAATTGCACACTTTTGTAGGTATGAAAACTTTCCAAAATCAATGCGTTTAGTCCCATTTCGGTTCACCAGGAACAAACTAATAAAATCAGACAACATGCCGTTTATTTTCGTGGGACACAATTAATTGGGTCTTTTCTGTAGTATTGGCGTGTATGGTAAGATTCCATTTATATAATTTTCATTTACATCTTTAAAGCCCCTATAATACCCAAAATCCACGAACATTTCGTGCATTGTTTCATACAATAAAGTAACCACATAACAAATCAGTGTTCCTTAAAGCAATAGCCAAAATGTCAACGCTAGATGTGGTCTGGTAACATAGATTTAACTGAAAATAGATTAGTATTCATAGCAACAGCATTTTACAAATATTCGACTTATTGTCCAAAAGCACCAGATTTTAAAGAATATTAAGTAAACACGAACCCACCCATGACATTAAAAATCGTATTATTATTGTTAACATTTGAGATTGCAAGTAAGCTACATTAGAACTGAATGTTGCATACATTTTTACAAGCTTATATGTGTTAAGTATTTGTGTATTTCGTCACAGCGTAATACGTTGTATTCATTTGGCAACCTGTCTTAAATATCCAAAGAATTTAGAATAGATGATTTAATCCTGTAAATTATATTATTATCTTTAATAATTCATAGAGAATAATAGGTTAGTGTTGATTATAGATCAGGTTTATGATGCGAGGCTTAGAAAACAAAAAGCACGAACCTTGGCGAGTGCTTTTTTGTTTTCGTGCCGATCATGATATACCTGATCTATAATCAACACTTACCTATTATTCTATTTATCCCACTTTTAATTCAGTAAACCTGTTGATTTAAACAAAATAAGTTTAACTTGTTATTTTCGCTTGATATATGACGTCATTTTGTAGAAAATATGACGTCATTTCGTGCCGTGTATTATAGCAGAAATTTAATCAACGGGGCTATAAGCAACCGAAATCGCTGTAAAACTGGGCTAGCATACTAGCGTTTCAGTTGTTCTGCTTAGTGCGTGTTATCTCTTTGAAACACTTACTCATAACACTGCTGCGTTATAAATTTTGTATTTTGCTACATTAAACTGCTTACAAATTATTCTAAAACTTCAGGCGTTACCATCTACGTTGTTTATGAGGTCGCTGACACACACATTATAAGATATGGTAGACCAGGTGTATACACATCTGTGGATCAAGTGAAAATAAGTTAATAAATTGCAAACCGACGCTAACAATACACTGTTTGCTGGTAAACTTGGACGCGCTTTTATGTGTTGCAGATTGCCTTTTGAGACCTTTTCAAAAATATATGTATTTATTTGTAATAGTTTTCAGAAGCTCAAATATAGCTTGGGGGTTGTAAGATAAAATATACTATATTAATTATACCACGATATATTTTATTCTATGTTAACTTAAGCAGAACATATAAGGGCATGTTAAACTGATTCACTTAGCAGACTAACAGTTAATTGATGATTATTCATTTTTACTTCGAAATTGGAATAAATGTGTTATTTAAAATTAACTAGTATCCATATGTTATATTGTTAAATCCGGTCATCAATTTCTTTTCCGTTATGTTTGGCGCCGTCAACACTCAAACCCGCCAACATTTAAGAAGTCTTAAAAAAATATAGTTTCTTCTGTTTTGTTTGATATCTTTAGCATTTATATTTTATTTTTTCCAAATCAAGTTTGAGTTGTTACTGGAAATGTGTTTTGAAATTAATTTACTTTGATACATATAATTTGACATTGTATAACATTAGACCTTGGTTGGTGCCTTTAAAAAAATAAACCGTTTTCATAATGTTTCAAAATGATATACACCCGGCTTTCTAAATAAACAAAATGCGCATACATTGTCTAGATACATTTAAACAATGATGTTTTATTATAATGGCTGACGTTATGCAAAACTATGTATGTAATTACGGTCTGATAGAGTTAGAAATATGACAACAATACATGTACATATATAGATAATTAAACAAGCTGTAACTGTGTTGTTGTTTTTTCATATATATACGACATGGCAACGATGATTTGATGCTTTAACGCTTTTAGTTCCGGTAGAACCATACTGTTGTCGACAATTATCTAATAGTTCTATGTTGAGTTGCGGTTACATGTCAATCGAAATCGTATTAAATGAATGGCAACGGAAATAAACAGTTCTCACACGAAATAGTGTACATAAAGAAAACATTATCAAAGCCGCTTGACCTTAATACTTTACCTTTTGACGTCAGAATTCATAGCAGTATTACTTTCCTCCCAAGCAGCCATCATACGAACCTACATGTTCATATGTCAAAGAGTTCATAAGAATGGATGCTGACACCAAAGGGTAAACCGACCAACCAACGGACATGTGCAGAGCAGTATATATGCGCTTCGTTGAAGGATGGGGCGTACTATATAATTAATAATACCCCTCGTAATGAGTCGATATGTTTAAAAATTAGCTATCCAGTTTTGTTTTTATTAAAAACTATCTAAATAGTATATTCCTATTTGAGATGATATGGATTAACTAGCGCATTGGTGAAGTACGTTTGAACAGCTTATTGACATAACTTTTTTTTTTTATAAAATGTACCTCTTAACCAATAACCATCGCGTGCATTTAAAAAAAAACATGATTCATTCTGTTCGATAAATATCATAATTATGTTGCACACTTTTTTAACGAGATTAATTCGATACTCGTTCCATCAAAGTTATTGTTTTAAGAACAACGTTTTTGTTTGGGAACATCTGTGAATGTAGTATAAACCACTGTTTATTCTACGGCTACACATGTGAAGATTGTCTTAACCAAGAAGCAATAAATCATATGCGCAGATAAAACATGTTGACATTTATTGGAATAATGGTTATGAAATTGTGACATATAATTAATATTTCATTCTTATTGTTTACTTTTCATGCTATTTTGAGTCTTTAATAGCCCATCTACAATATTAATGGATGTAAGGCCGTGAACAATAATTTATTTAAATATCCTATGTAGTAAACACGCATATTACAAGACTGGGGAAGAGCTTTCGCCTGTAAAATAACGATCTTATACGGATTTATCTAAATCAGATAGTATGCAATTTCTCATGCTGACAAATTGGGAATTAGTTTTTGTATTTGAGATTATGTATTTGAAATTCACATTTCATGTTCAAAGTTTACTTTTTGCGTACAAAAGCTACCTGGTAAGATGTATTTTTAGAAGTCTTTCCTTGAAACAAATAATATGAACTTACTTAAAGATGCTCCCACCATTAAGAAACTAAATGTTGTGAGGCACTCTAGTTTCCGAACTAATTTTTCAAAGAAAAGTTATTTCCAACAAAAAAGCGAAACATGGACTGTCATGTTTTTTTAATTCCATCCCGCGCGTGTACATGCATATACCAGAACAATATTATGCATTAAAAGCATTCGAGAGTCGTGACTGCGTTTTTAATATTTACTGGGTGTTGCCTCATGGTAGCGTTTTATGACGAGTTTAACATTTTTTAAATGCAATGCTTTAAAATAAGTCGATGGTCGAAATGTCTTTATTGAACTTGTCGCCGTGCGTTCATATATAAGTATAAAACAGGGGGTATCACAGTCCTAAATCGTGATCTAAATCATATCATGACAATACTTACGTTTGCATAAAAAGAAAGTTTGTGAGTAATCCGTTGTATAAATATGTATGTCAAATGTAGTAAATGCTGAATTTGTTATAATCAAATCATTGATACCTCTGGCTGGAGCTTATGTTATTTAAATATCATTTAGATACGGCCAACCTATTTGCAAAGGAATTGATTTTTTTAGCAATATATCTTCGAACAAATAAAACATTAAACATTAAATATTATAGCAAACAAATGGATATCAGTTTAAGTATGCAAGCTTTTTTATTAGGATTTTGACGCTGTATGTGAACACTTCCATTTGATGAGACCCGTTGTTATTATAATTCATTGTTAGCATTTGGTGTTCATTATAGTATCCGATAATGAACTACTCTTTCATTTAAACCCGGTGCACGTTATTTCCAGAGTCGATCTTGTTTTAATTATTTGCATTATACGCCAATGAAAGTGATATAAATGCAACGATTTATCGCAACAAAGAAACTGTTTTAAGATGATCGAAATATATATTGAGCCGTCTAAAAGACACTGACAAATAACACACGGGCGTTCGATTAATATTCCCAGCAGGCACCGGTAGTTCACAGATATGATATTATGATTGTATATGTTGTTTGAAATACCGCGGATTGTAGATACCGCCTCACCTGATCATTAAACAAATAAACTACGAATACATGCAGACGTATTGAATGTTTCGCTAAATTGAGTTGGAATATAGTTTACAAACCGTGTATACACACGAGCTTTAATAGAAACGAACTGCGTCAATGAATGACGCATTAATTGAGAATAACTAACAAAAGCACACGCATGCTCTGTATTACAAAAACAGAAACGAAGAAAAACCAAGCTTAAGAAGGCAGTCATTTATTGTCCGGGTTTCTTTTTTTTATTGTGTTGTGTTATGTATTCATTAACATTGAACGTGTTTCAATTGAGGTAGTTTATCCACTATAAATAACTTATCACATTTAAATTATCTTCACTTTACGCGCACATTCAATGGACTAAGTAAAAGGTAATACAACACTGGTTCGCATGCGTAAAGTATCACATATCATTAATATACACACAGAATGTTAATTTAACACATGCCTTCCAACCTATAACTACTCAAAATGTTTCGCATGGCGCTGGCCCCAGATGTTATCATTGTATGTAAACAACTTTGTGGTAAAAAACTTCTTGTAGTGTATCAGTAGTTGGTCCCTTGTATGAAATGAAAGAATAGCGGTTGTTGACACGTATCTGTCTCCTGAAAATGTTCCCGAAGTTTAAGTATTTCTATACATGAAGGCTGTAGAGCTCATTTATTAAGCGCACCCTATATATGTTTATTTTATGCTAAATAAGTTGGCAGTGCTTGTTTCGATTAAGTATGCTCATATATACATACTTAAAGCATGAAACTGTACAAATACGCCTTAAATTGATAGGTATGACATTTCGTCGCAACGAAAGTAGTTGTATGGAATGGGAATTGTTGTTTTGTGTTTCTTTGTGTTTACTTGGGATTTATAATATACATACATGTAAAGACCTTTCACGAGCAATGCTATGCTGATTCTGCTTTATAATCCAGTAATATTCCATTATGATGACACCAACAGCTGTTTCACTCAGACAGGTCAGACAGATGCTAGTCATGTTTAGACCGGTTTGATATTAGACAGTATTATTTAGCAGCGTCTATAAAAAATGTTATCACCGTCTACAAAGGTACCCCAATGACTGTTTTTTTTTTAATAAATTAAATATTCTTTATAATGTATTGCTTATAATGTAAACATTTACAGATACATTGGTTTTTCTTATACAGGGGTGTTACGACATTATTTACATTATAACAAAAGCTGACATGATTAAGTTACGACGTTTATTTATTAATAAGTCAAATATGTGTCCTTAAATACTAGGCTATTTTCATAAACAAAGATGCATGACATTGTTACCAAAACAATTGTTGTTTGGCATGCTGTCATCGAGTTGATATGTTGTTTAAACAACAAATTAATCGAAAACATTGGATAGGTACACCAAGGCTAGGAAAGATAATCAGGTATATAGCAAAATTGAGAAGTATGTTGTGTTTTGTCATTGCTTTTACTTCTGAATTGATAATAATAGTAGAAAATAACTAGTGTTTAAATATTAATTTAGTGTTGTATGTTCCGACAAGGTAATAAATATATTAATAGTTATCGCTTATTTTATTAATTGATATAGTAACATGTGTTTACTTATTGTAGATATATCGCTAAAATGACTGTTGTACACAAAACATTCCGTTTTGCCGCATGTATTATAGTGGTACGCTTGATAGCAAATTCTCTGTAGATTGTTAGCACACTCCATGGTTTAATTCAAAACATCAGCGCGTGATTACAAACCTTTTTTTGTTATATCACATCAATCGTTTCACCATATGATTGGACAGGTGGTATGTTACATGATCATGTTTTTTATTTAGACCTTTTATAATATGTTTTTTATAGCTACCTTTCAAATAAGGACAAAACATTTATTTTTTAAATGTCAAGCAAAAACGAGTACATTTAGAAAATTTATTGAAAGATTTGAAAGCGCACATGTTTAAAAAAACATAATACCCGGTGTACCATGTCCTCAAGAAGTATGTATATGTTTAAGGCTTTATTATTTGTTATTTTACTCATGTGCTAATAATGTAAGAGCGTCATGATTAATTATGTTTGTTGTAATTAATGGAATGCGAACGTTAGAACATAAATTTTAAAGATGATTTTTTTAAATGCACATTTTGTCTGAGTACGGAACATTAAAGCATTAGTATTTTTATTTCTAAAAAGCACCTTTCTCCTTAACACATACAAGTTTAAATAGTTTTAATTCAGTAGAAGATAGTGTGATAGTTGATAAGTTAACATATAAGTGGTCGGGTTATTAACATCAACAAGACCTACATAACGTGTAATAACCATAAACAGCTCATGTACCAGCCTGCGTGGTCAATTGGCGTATAAAACAAGGTTTTATCGATAACACATACATCAATGCAGTACAAGTTTTTATTGAAACAGTTGCTACGACCATCATTAGCGAGAGAATGAGTGGTGAAGCATCATAGAGAGCGTCTCTAATAGGTTTTCTGCAATCAATCGTGGGCCCAATACACCATATATACAACTACCATCGAACGAGTCATAAGGTCAGTACTCAATTTCGATGTCTAGTTAATTATCAATTGAATACTGTTTTTTTTAATTATAAAATTAATGTAAATTTGCTTTAATATATAACGTTAATAATGTGAATCACAATTATAATTTGCTTATTTGTTTCTTGATGTGTTTGACAGTTAGTTCCTTGTAATAAATAAACGACCGCATTGTATTATACGGGTTTCTCTCCTGCTGGTGCAGATTAAGTTAGAATAAACGAGAGAAAATGTGACATTGTTATAATATAATGAAATTCTGTCAATACAAGAGCGTACATTAGAATCTGATTGATTTCGTATTATGTTCAATTCGTTATTTTAGTAGCTCGAGGAATATGCTAATAATACGTTTACGTACACTGACCTCCAATCATATATGAACAATGACCTCTAATTTGCACTGACGGAAATATCGGTTTATATATAAATAAGGGTATAATTAATCTTAAATTTATTTAATGTTTTATGTAGTCCGAACCATCTAGTAATCGATAATTTAACCTATTTTACATAAAAGCTAGAGAACATCCTTGATCCGAGAAGACGCACTCCTTTATGGTGGACAACAATTGCATCAGTACTAATTTCAAAGCCGATTATCTGTTCAGACTTTTCTTGTTAATATTGCTTTGAATTTACTCATGCCCTTGGTCTAGTTGTACCTCTGTTAACTCAGTATAGGCGCTGCAGTGGTTGGCCTCTTCACGTAGGGTATTGATTGACATATGATTGAATTTCTGTTATGAACGGATATTTCAAATTCTTTATCAGCATAACAAGGCATTCTTCTCATTTCACCTGTCTCTTTACATCAAATGCTAAATAAATGTACGAATTAACGATAACAAACTTATAAGAGTATTACATTCATAAGCAGACGTTCATGTCATGACACTAGAATTTTGTCTGGACAAGGTCGATGATTTGACCTTGCTATTGAGAGTAATTCTGAAATACAGTTGCTAGGGCTAGGCATAACCAGAGAATTAGTTTGTTCAGAGACCTTTTTGTTTTAGCGTTTGTGACCTGGGACTTTAATAGATTGACAGTAAACACACGAAACATTCATATACATAACAACGATAAAGACACATGTTCAATATGTATGTATACACTAAAATAAAGCAAAAGTGCATTATTGTGTTCTTAAACCACACTATATGTTAATACATTTGACTGCTTTTCAATAATTTGTTATTGCTTTTAGTTTCTGACTATAAACATGAGAATACGTTTGTAAAATCTTCTTGACATTTCAAAACAAAAATTCACCGTAGGGTTCTATTCTCACCGACACAAAAGGTTTCTGACTTCCTCTCCGAATAGAAAGCGTCGACGTTAAACTAAACTTGTCATAACAAAACATTTGGAGAAACCATGACCTTTATACAGTTATCAGTTAAAAAATAACATTGACAAACTCGTTCATTATGCAAGAGCATATAATTGGACGATACAAAAGCGTCTTTCAAAGCTTCATCAAATTATATTTAAGCTGACAATAATTAATACAAATTCAATTGTTTGTAATTCTCAGACTGTTCCATAAATAATTATTCAAAATGTATAAGGGCGCTGCATTATAACACGTGCGATGTAAGTATTTGTTCAAACGCACTACTGCAGTTCAATCAACTTCGAAATACAGAATGCTGAACTAGTCTCATGTAACTCAACCAAATAGACAATACACAATACATCCATGACATGTGTATGCGATGTGTGTTAACAAACGTTTCTCAAAGCATTTTATTTATGCCTGAGATGCAATTCCTCATCGAAGACAAGTATAAACAGATTACGTGAAATTTCCATAAAATAGTTATAACGAATGGCGCCTGTTTCTGATCGGTAAAGTGATAATCACTTCCTTAGTCTCATTTACAAACCAATACCCTAATCACTATCTGTATTACAAGCACAGCCTATCAGTCATTAATCAACAGATATGTCACTTATACAACACGCGTTTGTGTCTGGAGGCATTAACGTATGATACATTATATTTTGGCCGTGGTTTAAGCTTGAAAAACAACAACTGTGTTATGTATGTTATTTATGCAAGTTATTTATAAATGAAATATTACATGATATGGCATAAACACTTTTTTTGACAGTCTAGTGTTATGTGACTCAGTTGAACGCCCGGTCATCGCAAATATATATGTATATGTGTATATACTAAATTAAAATACTCAATCAATTTCAACGGCATTTTAAAGTACCGTTCTGTTCATGTTTTGCTCGGTATTTATAAAAAGCACATTTCAGTTAGATGCTCAATTATTTGGAAATGAAAAAAAAAAGTAAATAGCAAACGCATGATATTCCGTAATGATGAATATAGTTCAACTATTTCTTATTTGCATATTCATAGTATCAATGTATAATATGCTATATATATATAAATGTATAATAAGATGCTTCAGTATGAAGACTTGATATTTATTAGGTTCAATATCTCTCTCCGGGGTGCACGACGTTAATTAAAATGAAATGTTATAGATACAATAAACGAGAAAGCATAATAATGCTTGAAACATTTACATGTTTTTTTTTTTATGTACGAACGCTTGTCATTATATTGTAATTATTCAAACAACGCTTAAGCTCAAGATGATCTACTTGTGTACGCATGAGGTAGTTCAATCTTATGTTGCATTTGCATCCTTTAATTCACAAAAGTTTAAGAGCACGAAAACCATTATTCGATATGGATGTGAGAAAAGGATTCATATGTTTTATTATAAGTAAGCATTTCAAGTACTGCGAACAGGCATGCATTTTTTTTTATAAATTATCTCATGTAATACTATTAAACAAATCTTCTTCATTTAATGGCAAGAAGCTTTTCTAAAAGGTTCGTCGTAAATCAATCTAATGTGCAAATTTCTTCAGAAGTATAAAATTCAATCTTCACCCTACGTAAACTGAAATACAAACAACATATTCCAAAATACCAAAGAGACGCACAGTTGTGTGTATTTATTTGACTGCCACTATTTAGTTAAGAGTCGGTGTGATTCAATTCCTTTTTAAAATTAATGTTAGACCGTAACGTTATTACGTTATTGTAACGGTTGTTTATCGGCTGGAATGCAATAAGACATGCATGTTGTTTCTATAACTGCCAAAGCAATATCATGCAATTGGCATCAAATATTCAACGCCCAAATGCACGATTAAGAATATCATAATGATTTTGGGGTCATCGTCGAGTGTGGCATCAGCTTTGAATTAAAAATGAAAACCTGATGTGTTTCCTTGTTTTCTCAATTAAAAACGAGCCACTATAAAGAACACTCACATACGCGACACGAACCAACACAGTTTGTTCATTTACTGATCAAATTAAACGTTCTAACAATGAACAACGTTCAACAATCGCTAACTTGGCAAGACTTTATATCTGTTTGCGCTGTGCCATTATGAGAAATGTCAATTCAGCTTCTAAAACTTACGCTTGTTTTATTCTCTTTCATTGTATCTGATTGCATTACTCCAGTGCTCTGCGTACTTTTTACTAATTACTTACCCCGTCCAATGAAATGCGCAATTGCATACGATAATGTCGTATCCTGTCGTGTGTTTGAGATTATACAACGGAGTACAATTAAATAATAGTTAACGTCAAAGTTATTTTGGTTGTTAAATTAAAAGCACATAACTAAAATTGATGAATTACACAGGAGTATCCCGAGCTAACGTTTTTTTATAAAGTCCATATTTGTGTATGTGTGTATGTGTGACTTTTTAAGTAAGGTCATTTTACCTTTTACGATTTACACGTATAATATATCCGATGACTTCAACATATTATATTTTAATTTACGCATACTTGCATAAGTTTAATATGTCATGACGTTTGACAGTAAAATTTCCGATTCGTCTATACTGTTTAATATCATCCTCAGTTTGTGGCCAAAATAGAAACACGAGTTGATTACAAAAATCAGTTGAAGCGAATATGTGACAGGCTCTTACCAAAACGTATATAAGTCGTCAATATTGATGAACACTAAAATCTACATGATATGTTACTTAAAGAACAACACGATTTAGTATAATATAATCATACTTTATTTCGGTATATAAAACATATTCCCTACCTCGCCTTTTGCCTCTATATACATCGTTCTCCTATGATTGCTTTATTTTGTATGACCCTTAGATGCCTATGATATCTATTGTATATCAGTTTAACATTAAGACATTGAAAACTCATTAATATTCGTAAGTATTAATGTAATAAACTGACGTATGTAATTATAACTTTGAAAAACCTGACACGCTAAAGTATGCCGAATTTATTTATAAAAAAACAAGGACGTATACAGGTTACACGATATAGTTTCAATAACAAACGATGAAACATAATGAGGTGGGGTGCTGTTTGGGGGGGGGGGTAAGGCAAAAACAAATTTGTTTGAAGACACCACCGAATAGGATGTAGAGGTCTTTTTGACAAATCTGCAGATTGAGAAACATAGACAAACACAAATCCATAAGAACGAAATATGTAAATATTATGTATAATAACAACATTAGTATTGAGCATATGTGTTAAAAGCATTAATATTTGCATTTGAACAAGTTTAATGAAAATTTACATCAGATTATATTTCCGGATATGGGTCCTAAATAACAACTCAGGTCTCCGAATGCACTGTTGTAACCACATCAACGTGTATGATTAAATCCGATGCACATTTTAAAACCGTGTTAAAATTTACACAAAATCAAAGAATGATAGTATAGGTATATGGCTCATATATTCGTATTAGTTTCTGTGTCCACAGATAATATGCAGAAAATTTGCTGTTCTCAAGTGAGTGATACAGTTTTCGAAAAGCAAGCACCATCGGATGTTTCGCCCCTTAATACATAGAGCACTCAAGTATGGTGTGGCAACAGTCATGAGCAGTCGATTGCGTTATAGTAGCTTGTTCCAGGTCGTGCGGTTCTTATAGAGACATATCCAACTTGATCACATATAAGAAATACAGTTCAAGGCTGTCTTTTATTTGCATCCAGTGATCCATAGACATACATTAAATTTAATAGAGAAAAAGCAGGGAATCTGTTGGAACCTTTTCTGCGATATTTATTCATCAACAAGTGTTATATCACACCTATCCTAAACTTCGTAACATCACTTGACCCATTCGACCGGCAGTTCGATCGATATAGCCTGTTTTGTCTTCGATGACCGCGAAACAATGTCTTATCATAGGTTGGTATGACAGACATCCTTAAGATGCAGACTCTTCTATAGGTCGAAATTTACTAATTATTACTTTGCTGAGGCTAGAACGCAAATCTGATCAATGGAAATGTGGTATTATGGCCTGTACTGGCGTTTGTTTTCAGGGATGGGTTTTCTTCCCCTCAAGATCGATTACGTGCATCCAGTTGAAGTACTCTGTCGTGACTAAATCTGTATCGCAATTTGTATCGCATTTCCCTAAGGCCAATGTATGGCATGCACCTTTCAAATGTATGTCTTCTGTTCGCCTCCATTTCGAAGTACATTTTTTTTGTTAAGAAGGTGGTAAATGGTCTGATACACAGACACACACCATGGTTTTTTGGTGAGTGTTATGGCATCAGTTATTTCTTTAAGTAATCCAACTGGGTGAACAACTTTTATAATATAAAGGTGGTTGTTGGATTTGTGTAGATTCATTTTTAATACCAATCCCTAATGAGTCGTATTCGACACACATAGATTACACATAAACAAGTATAAATTTCGTGCGCTAGCCGACGCTTAATTATTTATTCGTTTTTGTTGATTAGAAAATTGTCGATATGGACGGATCTGCATCGTATATTCAGGATTTGCTTAAGTCAGCGTTCATTGAGAAAATGTTCATATGCAAACTTTCTATGGTACTTTATATTATTCCATGGAAGTATCTGTACGTGATTATACAGATTATATAGATTATACACAAATTAAAAACCTATACCAAAAAAATACAGATGTTATAATTTTTAGTAAGATGTCACGTTGTATAAACGGTCCTTTATGGTTTAGACACTTAGAAATGTGCCTAAGACAAAAGACTCAGAGTTTCAGTAAGCATTTGTGAGAATGTTTCTGTAGTTTCATTACTTAAGATGTGTGCTACGCATACTAATGTAATCGTTATAGTTGCTGATCAATAAGAAAATGCGTTATTTTGTCTTAGTGTAATAGTAATAGTTGCTGATCAATAAGAAAATGCGTTTATAGTTGCAGATCATCAACGCACCCGTTTTTAATTGAACATATAAAATATGAATATGTACGCAAACATCGCATCATTTGATGCATTCATTGAATATCAATGGGGTTTTCTATACCTTAATTTCATAGAGATTCACTTATCATCACGTTATATCATTTGATTTATAATACTAACATTGCAAAGCAGACTCGAATGTTTTATAAAAATCAAATTAACATATTATATGGAAACACTATGGCGATATACGTAATGTAATTTCCACATTTGATGATGCTACGTACGTGTAATATTAACAATTAAATAATTGTGAACATACAGGTTGTACTATCTATGTAAAATTTGAATTTAATTGTGATAAACAAATTAATATTGCATTGCTTAATGTTGAAAATGTCAGATTAATATTGCATTGATTTGCTTTCTAAAACTTGTCAACATGCGGCGATGATAAACCAGATTTAAGCAATATATGTCGAACAAATAAAATATAACTTTCTTTGCATGATGAATGCATATGAGCAACAAACGAGTGTTTACAGTTTTTGAGGAACATCGGCTTCTGTGTCTGGGTCAATTAAAGTACTTTATCTTTAAGTAGCCGCAGAAGGATCTTAATTGAATACAATTACATTGATCAGGCTAAGCGTCAGAATACAGAATACCGCCCGCGTTATTACATGCATAATATGCGCTACTATGTAAATGAAGCAAATTGGTAGATTCTGTTGAGTTTCCATTAAAGAGTTTATTTTATATTATATAACTCAGTACATAAATACCAAAACAATATATAATTTCATCGGGTAAGTGATGAATATAACTTGGAGAACAATCAAAATCGTATACCATCGGAAACATTCCGGTCGGCAAATATCGGATGGTATTTTTGTTTCTAGCAACAAACTACTAGTATCGCACACTATTAGCTTATATATGCATGCACACGGTCATTCTTGCTTTTTTGTTGTGTGGTACGGTAATCACCAAAACAAATGACCTCAAAACCACCGGGCTTGGCATCGGAATTCAGCAAACTAAAGCAGTGCTGCAGCAGAGGCGAGGAAAGAGCGCTCATTTCGACCGTGAATAGGGCGCCGGTAAACAAGTGAAGTGGGCAGGTGCAAAACTTTTATCACCCGAAAATAGAAGCAGTCATTTCAAGGAGGTTACAAACTAGGACAAGGAAGAAAAGTTAAATGTAATCGCGCGGAACGTGAATGGACTCGCCAGAAAAATAAGTGATGTTGACTTTCAAGAAAACGTTAAAAAGTATGATCTAATATTACTTTTTTAGACATGGCTAAACAAAAAGCAACCTATTAACACTGACATTAATGGGTGTATTAGATACCATGTTTACGGTAATAAACGTTCTGGTACAAACACAGGTCGCTTTAGCGGTGGACTTTCAAGTTATTATAAAAATGAGTTAGCAGATAATATATCCATTGTAGAAACTAATCAATACAAAATAGTGTGGCTAAAATTGAATCAAGATCTGTTTTCTGTAGAGTCGGATATGTATAGGTGTCAAACTTACTTCCCACCTGTCAATTCGAAAGTTTTAATTGACCAAAATTTCGATTTTTTTGACGAAATTGAGAAAGGGGTTGAGAAATATGGGCAGCTCGGTAAAACATGCATAACGTGTGACCTCAATTCCCGAATAGGTAACTTATCAGATGTCATAGAGTATGACAAGTACCTTTAATGTTCTGAGGAATTAGATACAGAAAATACAAATAAACATTTCCCATTAATATGCAACAACCCGGACAAGATAATTGATAGTAACGGTAAAAGGCTAATTAATCTATGCAGGGCTACTAATCATATCATCGTTAATGGTCGTCTCAACAAAGAGCAGGAAAATCAATTTACCTTCGTCGCAAATAGAGGCTTTAGTGTAACAGACTATCTTATTATAAATGCAAACGATGTCGGTAATAAAAACGAATTTCAAATACTCAATTGGCAAAGCTTTTCCGATCACGCAGGTGTTTACTTTTCTATAGATTGTAACACAAAAACTAGACATATTACAACCGGTGAATACAAAGAGGAAACTAAACTTGTTTTTACCTCAAGTTTTGTTGAAATATTTCAAGACTCATTGAAAGAGAATATCAATTTGTTAAATGAAAACAAAGAAAACATTAATTGTGAAATAAAACATTTAACTAGCTATACTAATGACAATGCAGTAACGATTTTTGAAAAAAAAAATTATAAACCACAACAACAAAAAATCAAAACAAGACAGATTCCCAGAAATTGTTTGATTATCACTGCAACACAGCTAAAAAAGAATTCAAACGCACACGAAATATATTTAACAAAATTAAAAACAGATGAAAACAAAACACACTTTGTAAATATGAGAACAAAGTACAACAAAATACGAAAGAAATCTAAAGCAAAATACAAAAAATCAGAAGGTAAACAACATGAAGATACAGCAAAATCAAATCCAAAGCATTTCTAGAAATCCTTAAAAAAATGATATAAACAATCACCAAACAATGATAACAGTATAACAGAAGAAGACTTTTATACGCACTTTATAAACTTATTAGGAGAACAACCCGAACAAATAAATGAAAATGTTGCCACTACCGAATCTACGGATATTGATTTAGATAAAGAATTTACATTAAATGAGCTCAAGGCAGCTGTCTTCCATAAAAAAGTCTTGTGGACCTGATGATATATCTGCAGAACTAATTAAATCATCGTTTGGTGTACTAGAACCACACCTCCTAGCAATATGCAACAAACTTCTCAACAATGCCGAATACCCGGAAGACTGGGGCCTCGGGTATATCGTCCCTATATATAAGGGCGGGAAATCAAATGAAACAAAAAATATAGGGGTATAACCATAAATAATATCCTAGCAAAAATACACTCACCGTTTAACACACTGGACAAACAAACACCAAACAATCATATATACGCACCTAAGAAGATTTTTTTTAAAAGTCACAATACTGCAGATGGCCAAAAATTTCAAAGTTTCAAAGACTGATGTCCAGTGAAAATAAAACTATACTATACGAAGCCGCAAATTTACGATGCCTACTAGATACGTAATTAGTCTTTTAGAACGTAGCAACCCTTTAACATTTTTACATTTTTTATTTCACGCACAACATATCTTAACTCAAATTCAATTTCTCCCTACTTATAAATTTGAATAGCATCATAAACAATGCTAGTTGGTTTCTACTCCACTTGTTGTTTTTCTTTTGCAATATTTTTTCTTTTTAAAGCACATTTTCAACAATTATTCAATGTAAACCGTGTATATTTACCATGATGGCAAAGCTATTAATAATGTATTATATTGAATGATAAAATGATTTTCAGTGAATGAATGGAGTACTTCTTTACAGCACATTGTTGTCAATGGTGAATATATTTTTTTCAAACGAATATATAATTATTGTTTACCATTCACACATATGTTAAAGAAATATTTTTTGCACTAACACCATGTGTTTAATTAACATTGTATCTACATCTGCCATTACTTGTATATATATATATAT